>JAUCNO010026632.1:0-19595 GCA_032353835.1 Enteromius viviparus | reverse complement strand
AATCGTCAGGGCAGCGCTGACAACACGTTTTTGTGTGAGTGTGTAACCGTAGTGTGCGTGTGCAAGGACGTGTGATTGCAGTAATGAGACAGAAAAGCTTGTGCATGTATATTTATTCATTTAATTAATTATTCGTTCGTTGCCTTTTTCTGTTTATTGCAATAATAAATGAAAAACAAAAGTCCTGAGGCATAGGCTATCAATATTATTTGTTAAATTGTTGTTTAATTATTAGTTATTATTTGTTTAATTTCTGTTATTACAGTTAACTATGCAAAGTGATATGGAACATAACGTGGTCAAGAGAGCTGCCTGGAACTACGTTCGCTGTGCGTTTCCCTGAAAATAATTGAATAATTAAACCTCAGAACATTCGTCTGCCAATCAGATTCAAGCATTCAACGGCCCCATAGTATAATATATATATATATATATATATATATATATTTATATATATTTTTTTAAATATAAGTATACTACAAATACATTTACATATTTATGTACTTAGAAATACATAATATACTGCAATATTATACTACTGGTATATTTAAAGTCTACTGAATTGGAAACATCATTTTGTACTTAATGCACTTTAATTGTGTGAAAGTAGAAGTGAAGTCTAAAATACAGTAAAATACAGCTATGAAAACTGTATTGACAACCGCACTCCTGAAAAAATAGATGTAGACATTTACAGACATTTTATGCGGTGTGTACGGAACGAACTGAACAGCTAGTTGTTACTGACGTATTTTAACTTGCTTCGGAAATGAGACATCGTCTGTATGTGAGATGCAAGAGAATTACAGTGAAAGACGTCTCAACTTTGCACATTTTTACATGTGGCAATAGCTGTGTTCATGAGCCCTGCGGTAAAATGTCAGTGTTGCCAGATCTTCATAGAAAGAAAAAAACAAGGACACGCACAAAAAACACTAAAACACCGAAATGCTCTATTCTCTGTTTTCTAACACTAAAAAATATATATGTATCCACATATCCACAGCAGCCCACATTATTAACTATTAGATTATTAATTATTAAGATAAGACCAAACAACATGTCTAAAAGCACTGGTAAATTTGAGGACATGGCAACACTGCAAACAGCAAATCAGCCTGCCGAGCAGAAACAAAGAGCAGCAAGTCTATCAGCGGTACTTTTTTGTCTCTGTATAAAAGTGTAGTCTCTGCCACATAAGATCGTTGCTTCTTTGTGCCATTCGAGATCCAATACATTTAAATGTATAATGTAATACACATTGTACAGTACTGTGTTAAAATCTGTCCGAGTGCTCTTATTCGTTTGCTCTATCCTTGTATAACTATGTAACATTTCCTCTGTTGTGAATATTGAATGAGTGAATGACTCAGCATTTCTCAACACAGAATGCTGTATGCATGAATGTGTAAAATCCCTCAGCTGCTTGGGCCCTCTGTTGGGCCTTAGGAGTTCAGGGAGATGTCATGTTAGACATAAGTATAGAAACGCTTCCTATTATTTGTCTCTCTTTTCACAATAACAGCTACTTTTAGCTGCTGTATGAATAAGCCTATTACCATTATGCTAACATTTCATTGTTACTATAGCAACTGATGTACAAGCACATAGATTGGATATTGAAGACAATGTTATAGCAAATAAATCAGACTTCATTACAGCCAGTGTAAACAAAGCAAGTAATATACTGTAACAAGACTACAACTACTACCAGACTACTAGGGCCTATTAAATAATATCTAATTATTTGTTTCCTAGTCTATTTTAGCGCCTGAAGTGCCGAGAGTAATATTCTCAGTTTTTCTCCTCTTACTTGATAGTTTTTTTCTTTCTCTGAAGCTCCAGCGTGCTCTTCATCCGCTGGCTGTTGATCAATACATGGCCGTGAGAGCCAAAGGCAGGATGTGTGTTCAGATATGATTATATCATTTGTCCCCAAACAGGAACATCGCACCCGAATCCCTGCTCTTTGACATTGTGAGGGCAGTTCCCAGGGCCACTTCCTGATGGCTCTTCTGTTTTCGATCACAGTGGCAGAACGCGTTTGAGGCCAGTGAACGACATGCAAAAAAAAAATCAGTCAGGAAATAGCTAAAGTCAACAGTATTCCCTGTCCTCTTCCGGGATGGTCTTATCATTGCTTCGCCTGTCCTTTGGCTGGTGTGAAAGAGCCTCGTGGGTATTAAAGGGAGTTTTCTCTGATGTTTCCACTGCTCTGGCTTTTACATGAGCTGCCGGTAGGGACCCTTTGGCACAGGAGTGGAAGGCACGGATGTGATGTAGTAATTAATGAGGCTGGAGAGAGGGGTCGTGCCGGCTGCCTTCGTCTAGCTCGGGTGTCGTGGGGGCACCCTACGGCGAAAACAGTGGTAATACAGTATTCAATTAAGAGCTTCGGTGTGCTCTGACAGGATCCCAGCAGGGGGCTGACATAGCACTAACCAGACACTTACATGCCTTGGAATTAGGTGCAAAATAATAGGGAGCAGGGATAAGCCGCTGATGAATGAATTGACTGGAGGAATATGTAACTGACCTGAGGCTGATTCTAATTTCACCTCAGACCGCCGCCAGAAAAACGAATATAGTTAATGTCTAGATTGTATTCAAGGGTTTGGATTAATTTATTTATTTTTGGATTCATTTAACACTTCCAGTTTCTCTCTGAAAGCTTGCCCTTCTGCGCTCTTGTTTTGCCAACGTAAAGCCTGCTTCACTTTGCTGCTTATTCTATAAATGTAGCTCCCTTTTCAACAGGAAGAGACTGTTTTGAATGAGTTTAAAGAAACTGGCAGTTTTATTTGTGGTTTTTGTTGCTCTGTGTGTGTGTTTAAATAATTATGTTAATGATTCATTTTCAGGTTTATTTAAAGTAAGTACAGCTAATTTCACACACATACACTCCTGTTAAAAAGCATGCTTGTAAAGTCATAATGTTTTTGAAAGCCACTTATTGTTGTTGTTTTTACCAAGGTTGCATTTATTTGATCTAAATTAAAGTAAACATAAAATATTTTATTTTGGAGTTAATATTTTTATTTGTGATACAAAGCTGAATATTCAGCATCATTACTCCAGTCTTCAGTGTCCCATGATCCTTCAGAAATCATTCTAATATGCTACTTTGCCTTTTTTTAAACATTATATTTAAATGTAAAAAAATGATTTAACTGCTTAATATTTTTGAGGAAGCTGTTTAATTTTTTTTTTACTTATTTTTTAGGATTTTTGATAAATAAAAAGTTTAAAAGAACAGCATGCATTTGAAATAGAAGTGTTAATTTCTGCTAAATTAAAATGTGTTCTGTCACCTTTGATCAAGTGAATGCATCCATGCTGAATAAAAATAATAATTTCTTAAAAAAAACAAAAAAAGTACTGACCCCAAATATCTGAACAGTAATTGTCAGGAATAATAAACACATTTAAATTAATTCATGCATTATAATAATGACCTGAGCTGTTATTTGAAGCCTCTGTCAGAGTAGATTCTGTGACATGTCAACATAATTATGAAAATGGGATTCATAGTAAGAATGAAGTTTACGATTAAACAGGCTTAGTCTGCTGAGCATTTGATCATGACACCGGTTTAAAGAAATAATGCTCGCTTGCGACTTGTGAAACTCTCATTATCATCGCTTCATTGTCTCCTGCCTCTTACTCTCCACTGCATTGCAAGTATTATCATTTTCCTTGGGCTGCTGATGAGGCCCAGGCCCTCTGCAGTTTATTCATCTGCTCATTTCACAGCACCAGTCCAAATCTCCATGCTCCTAAACATCGCGCTTGCATTCCTTTATGCCACTGGACCCATAGAGAGTGCTTTTCCAGGTAGACGGGTCTACATAGAGGCTAAGCAGCAGCTGTGTGTCTGGCAGGCCGCTGTCCCTTAATATCATCCGCGGGGAGGTGACAGCTCCGATCATCTGTCACGCAGGTGGCTTTCTGAGTCCGCCTGACATGGAGAAGCACTCATTTTCGGCAGGAGATTAAAACATCCCTCTGATCATATTCAAACGGACACCTTCACTAAGATGAAGAGTTATGACACTTTCAAAGTTTTTTTTTAAGTGTCTTGTTAACGCCGTCCTGTCAGAGGAAGGATGACTCGGCTGCTTTTAAGAAAATAAGAAAGGCGCATGTCATTGTTTAGTCCTAATAGTATTGAATTCATCTTATTTTGTGTTATTTGAAGGGCTCAGTTTAGACACTTTAGTTATTTTTATTAAAATTGTATTAGTTTTCATAACAAACAATTTGTTTCTCTACTATAATAATTATTTGATGTTATATATATATATATAGTTTTTTTTTTCCCATTTGCACAGGGGCTTAATTCCTTATAAATAGTTAATAACCACGTACTGCTAATCGAGAATATATTAATTAGAGAAGTTTTTTGGCACGTTAATTTCAGTGAATCAGTGCCATGGAAACACTACGCCGTTCTGAAGGGAAATTAATTGCTTTTTTGTTTTTGGAAAGCTCGAGAAAACAAGTAAAAAATCAGTGTGAAAATACAGAGTGTTCTGTCTGAGGGAACTGACATCTTACTGCACTAAAGAGAATTTGTATTTTGTTGCATTAATAATGAATAGTTGTATTAATTATTCATTTTTATTCATTTAATTTGTAATACAACATTCTTTTGGACATCCGTTTTAAGCATGAACGTGAATATGAAAGACAATATTTCATCTGTATCAGTGGAAGCTTAAGTCCTCGCTGAACCTGTAGAAAATGTATTTCACTTCAAAATCTAAGTCATTCACATCATTATTTCCTCCATTGTATTACAATGTTCTTAAAAGAATTTGAGTGACAGCCAAAGATGATTTCCGTCGATTTTCAATAGCTGCTGCACAATATGAGAACGCAACAAAGGTAGAGATGATAGGAGTTATTACATGTATTTTAATAGTTGTATGTGCACTGTGCATGTTGGGTTGGAACGTGTTTAAATATCTTGCTGGCATGGCAACAGCTTGGTATAATTATAGAGTACTTTTGTCATTTCTTACCTCTGTCATAGAACGAAATAAGTGACTAGGATCTGTAGTGTGAATCAATCAAGTAATCAGTTTTTTAACTGACGCGAGAATGACTAATCCAGTTCTTCTTTTCTCTTCCCCTTTAAAGGAAGATTATGGTAGAGGATGTCTGTGATCAAGGCAAATTGCTTTTTCAACGTATTCATAACAGCTTATTTGGACTGTCACCGAAGAAAGAGTGCTCAGTGTTCATGCTATTATTTTGCCAGGTTTCACATCACGGACAGCATGAATTACAGGTCATGTTTAATACCTGGCAGTTTGCCGTTCCCAATCTCGCTTTTAGCTGAGCGGAATAATGAGAGGAATATTTCACGTCATTTTCAAGAAAATGCTTTTGTCCATACTGGGATTCATACAGGCTGTTTATTATCGGATCAGTCTATTAGACAGCTATTAGTTCTGTTATTTGACCGAAAGTGACCTAATGTACCCATTAGACCTGATCAGGATTGCATGCAACTCTAATGGCAAGTCATAGATTTTTTTTACAATTTGGCAAATTCATTTGCACATTTTCATGCATCAAAAATTAACAAATTCAGGAGAATTCATCAGTTCATAAAATCATTAGCTTCATTAGCATTAGCTTGCCAGAGTTCAGCAAGTTTGTCATCTTTTCTGTGGCGCTGCCATGTTCATCTTTCTTCTTCTGTGGTTTTCTTTTTTAGCTTCTGATTGGTCAATTCCAGTTTGCTCAACAAATCGGCTTGTTCAACAGCACACAGGTCACGCTTTCAATCTGACAGCTTACAAAGTTTTTTTACATGTTTAAAAATGATCGTTGAGGTCGGGAAGTGCTCGTAAGGCACTCTGCTCATCTCGTAATTTCTCACACACCATACGAGCCCCGACCATATGAGAGGAGACAATTTCCTCTGATATCCAAAAAAATTGCTTGGGAGCTCGTACGACCTCAAAAATCGCAACGTGAACGCCCGCCTATAGTTACCAGTTTAATAAATAAGTATTGGGTGACCAACAGATGTAAGTTACATAAATCTGTTAAATAAATAAGTCTCATAAATTCTTCTTGGAACTTTTTTGAAAACAAATTGTTGCACAAAGACTTGATCAAATAGAGAACTGCACTGACAGTTAATGGTTTCAGTTAAATCGCTTTGATTAAAAGCATCTGCCAAATGAATAAAATGTAAATGGTTTCAGTTCTGTGACTGATAAAATGCAAAGTCCAACTGCATTTTTTTAATTCAGTTTCTCTTGCTACTGCTGCAGCTTGCAGGGTTGCTCAGCCTTAAAAGTAATGAGAAAACTCTGCTGTTATTATTTTTTATCAACCCTCAGATCTCTCTCATCCTCCATAACATGCTTTGTCATTACAAGTTCTCCCTTGCTAATTTTTTATTTATTATTCATGCAAAACCTGTTTTTTTTTTTTTTTTGAACACATCAAATTTGGGACAGATAGAAGTGATTTATGACATTTCTTTACTCTCATAATAATATTTTGCACTTAACTTTTTCGCACTTAATACTTTTTTTTTTGCACTTAATACAATACTTAACTGTATTGGCAGTTCCAAAGCTTTTAGCACATTGAATGAAATGTAGAACAGAAAAGCTCAAAAGACCTTTTTTTTATAATTGACAGTCTGATCGATACAAATGGCTCGTATTATTTGCACTAAAATCAGTTAACGCTTAATACTCCTTATTGTGTTCATACTATGATGATATTGAATGACACATTAATACCATGGTACTCTGACCTTGTTTTTGGACCCAGGGTGGGTTATCTATTCACAATTACTAAATCTTTTGTAATCTTGGAACTGAAACAACAATTAAAGATAGTTGAAAATTCATTTTACCACTTCATATTTGTAATATAGATGTCTCAGTGAAGGACTGCCCACACACCTAACCCTAACCCTAACCCTAAACCCGTCAGTAGACCATCCATCCATCCATCCATCCACACACCTACCCAATATCCATACAGCAGTAGACTCATCCATCCATCCAAACACCTACCCAACATCCATCCATCCATCCACACACCTACTCAATATCCATACAGCTGTAGACTCATCCATCCATTCATCCATCCATCCATCCATCCAAACACCTACCCAACATCCATTTATCAGTAGACTCATCCATCCAAACACCTACCCAACATCCATTTATCTGTAGACTCATCCATCCAAACACCTACCCAACATCCATGCAACAGTTGACCCATCGATCCATTTAAATACCCACAGTACCCATCCATAAACCCATCCATCCATCCATCCAAACACCTACCCATCAATCCATCAATTAAAACACCTACCCATCCATAAACCCATCCATCCAAACAACTACACATCCATAAACCCATCCATACATTCACTAATCCAAAAAAAACCCACCCACCGACTCACCCATCTCACCAGCCATCTGTTAAAGCATCTACCCATCCATAGACCCATACATACATTAACTAATCCAAACACATAACCACCCATACAATTACACAGTCACCCACTAACTCATCCATCCCATCCAAACACCTACCCAACCAACCATCCATCCATGAATCCATGTTGTATGTATTGTTATATGAATATGTCCAATACACCTTGGTGCTTTAAGTACCTCTTTGAGTAAACTGAATAGAGGTATTAGCAAGGCGAAAATAAGCCCAGAGTACAATGCTTTTCCGTACTATTGTTTCTTTTCAGCTTTCAAAATAGCTGGGGCGTAACCTAGGCGTTTTCAATCATGTCCTGGCGCCACATAACATGCAGTGACTTGCTCCGCTGATCTAGTGCATGTGGCTCCAGTACCCTTGTATACTTTCAGCAGATAAAACAAGTGGATTTGGTTTGTTTGTCTCATATTTACTCTAGGGCTCAGGCTCTGTGGTGAGGGGATAGCTGCGTTTCATATTTGTCATGGCCGGCTGAGAGCGGGAGCATATTGCAGGTGTAACTCAGACCCCTCCTTAGACAGATTGTTTCCCCCATGACTGTGAGTTATTGCAAGGGACCACATTTCTGTCAACAAGCCCAGCTCAGGGACCAACCAATCATAATCTAATCTTCTGAATGGGCTCAGTGTTGTGGGTGACTGAAATTGTTTATTGTACGTGGCACAACATTTCAAGTCCTGATTAAAAGAAAATATACACAGGGCCTCATATTGACCTGTGCACTTTTTAAGGCATTTGAGAGTCAAAGGGCAAAGCGTAGCTGTTTCTCAGAAATAAACCCTCAGGCGAACATTATTGAAATGAATGGTTTGTGTAGGCAAGAGATCAGAGGTGGTATTTTAATATTCACATTGTGCATTAAAAAGCAGACTGTTCCCTTAAACAGGTGTTTCTGTGTATGTTTGTGTGTGTGCACCTGTGTGAGGGTGTGTGTGTGTTTTTTTTTAAATTGAACATGCACAGCTGTTTGCTTTCCCTGTGTCTGCAGTGATGAGAGGTTTAGCTCAGATTCTTTCAGGATGTGTCAGTTGTGTTTAGTATTGTACGAGCATCCCACACCATGAACACGACACTATCCTGGAAAAACAATCCAGTCTTTCCTCTATTCACTTGCACAAAGGACACGTAGCACTCAAAATAAAAAAAAATAAAAAAGAATTTGTTTCTTCTGTCAGCCTTGTTGAGTCTGTATTTGATCCGTTTACTGGCCCCACTTTAACTAACTAAAAACTAACTAATTTTATTTTATTTTACTTTATTTTTAAATGTCCCTTTAGGGCATATTATTATTTAAAAGTTACACATAAACAATACACATAAATAATAATAATAATAAAATATACTGTTATACATACAAATGGAATGTTACACAAAGGAGTGGCAAGTGTTTTAATAATGTTATTAAATTAAATGTAAGTTAAATAATTAATTAAAGTTTTAAAATGTTTAGTATAAAAGGGGAAAAAAATATTATGTAAATATTATATCAATATTTAGTTATTGTACTATATCAAATAATATTCATTTAACAAAATCTTTTTGGCTTATGAAATCCAGAATATTTTGGTAAATGCTCTCACGTGTAGGGCCATTTGGTCTAGAACTGTCAATCATAAACAGAGTGGAGCTATTAAAGGAACCATAATGATTTAATGAAATGTTTGTCTTTTAACTGTACTGAATGATTGCACTTTTACTCATGTCTTAATCTTTCAGATAAGATCATATTACTGCAGCCAGACAGAGACCAAAATGTGTTGGTGTCCTACACACAGGTCTTAACTTGTTTCTCCTGCTTGCTTTGTGTTTATATCGTCTGATCTTATGAATTATTTTTGTTTCATGAACTGAGAATGTCTCTAGCAGTTGAAATTGCATGATCCTTTGAAAAACATAGAAAACCACAAAGTAGTTAATTTACATGTGTTTTTACATGTATAGTGCAGTAATTGTCACATATATGCTTATATACTGTATATACACACACACACATATATATATACACAAAGCTGTAGCACTTGAACGATTTTTGAAAAAAAACTTTTCATACTGAGTATTTTCGCATCTCGCAGCAGAGCGCGTTGATCCTGCAGTATATTAAATGTGCGATCAGACCATCAGAATGTCAAATCCTGTTGCTTTTCCTGCTGTTATGTGGCTTCTTTCAGGGGTTGCCGATATTGTGCGTGTCGTAGTTTGACTTCAGGGTATTTGTGGCAGCGGTCCCTGGGAGAAGACTTTGATGTGCCTTTGAAATACCGTTTAGCCTCGGGCTTTCTCGCTGTGATCTTGTATTAAGACCCACCAGGCTTGTATGTTTTTCACCACATTCGTGTTTATCTCGTCCCATTAGCGATGAAGCCTCCGGTGCCCACGTTCTACTTCGCTCAAGCACACGGGGCCCAGAGCTGCAGTGAATGCTGCTTCATTTTGGAGAGCGCCTGATCAGATTTGATGGAGAGGAAAGGGTTCAAAGAATGCGGAAAGCAAATGTCGTACGCACAGGGAGGTCAGCGCACTTGTCCAACCCCTCCGTATGTCATTCTCAGAGTTTGCAAGCGAGCTTGGTGAAATGTAATGGCTGTGAAATAAAAGGTGAGGCTGCAGTCGTGGCTCATTCGTCAAACGATGGGTTGCGGGCAAATGCGGGCCGTCGGTACGCTTGCTCTCAGAGTCTGCAGCTGTCATTTTGGGAGTCTGCACGGGTGTGTAAATCAGAGAAGATTTGTGCTTGAGCTAAGCAGAGACTGAAGGCAAGGTACCGCCTCATGCAGAACCGGTTGCTTTATCCTGTAGGCCACATGTAACACACTGGCTCTCTGGTGCTATTGATTTAATATTGAGGCAATCTGTGTTCCAGTGGGGAGACATATATGGGAAATACAGGCTGTAAATGCCAGGGCTTGTGTTTAAAATGAAAAATAAAAGAAAACAGCATTACTCGTGAAGCACAGTAGAATTTCAAGCGAAATAACAACCTTCAGAGGTTTGGGGTTAACTAGATTTTTTTTTTTTAAATAAGAAATTTGTTATTTTTTTAAATGGTCAAAGGTTGCATTATAATTTAGAATTTTACAAAACTATAAAAATAAAATGCTATATTTAAAATTAAACTTATTTTACTAAAGGTGTCTGTTTCTTGTAAATGCTGTGGTTTTAAACTTTGGATTTATCAAAAAATCCAGAGGAAAAAAACAACGCTTTCCACAAAAAAATTAAGAAGGTCAACTGTTTTTAATATGGATAATAATAAGAAACGTTTTCTGAGCACTTAATTAGCACATTAGAATGATTTCTGATAGGTCATGTGACACTGAAGACTGAACTATGGATCAAAAACCCTGCCTAAAGTATTTGAAATAAAGAGCTTGTTGAATTCCACAAATTGAAAAAAAAACTTTGCAATTAACAGTGCTTGCATTTTATTAGGGGTGTCAAAATGAATAGTTTCGACGATGCATCGCGATGCAGACGAGGGCGATACGGTATCAGTTCAGTAATAGACCATAACCGGTTATAACGTACTGAAGCTTCTGATGTCATTTGCCACATACACACTTTGTCGCATTAGAATACAATGGCTCGCACTGGTTTCACACTGCACGGTGAGCAGGGTGTAAGCAGCGCTTATTTTTTCAGCGCCCATGTTAACAGATGACAGCTTTCACACAGCAAGCATGGTTGGCAGCGCGGCAGCATGTAGCAGGAGCAGCTGTGCCGCGATAGTTTCGGGGTGACATTGCGTTGTTCTTGAAATTCAGTAATTATTATTACCTTACAAAGTTCATTTTTAAAATATTCAGTTTGTTTAATAATTCCAGCAAAAATATATGTCAGGCAACTTTCGGTTAGTTTTATTTTACTTTACAAAATCACTTCCGAAAATTTTGTGGTTCAAATACGACAGAGGATACATCAGGGAACTGCAGGAAAAGCAGTAGACTACCGATCCAAGAATCTTTATGCTGTTAGACGTCTTCACCAGCGGGTGGTGCTTACGGCTTTGAGTGTGAACGTCTTCATTAAAGTGTTTGCTGTAAGATATTATTTTAGGGCTGCACTGCTAATCGAAATACTCTATGCCCCCTTTCTATCTGTGTTTCACTCCTCCGTAAAAGCCAACTCTCACGTTTAAATCAGTAAAATCGTGTAACGGTCAAATGCGCACATAATTAGTGATTACTCACGCAAATCCTCATTAGTTATGTAATGAATTGATAATAATAAAAGATTAAAAAAAGACATTTTTAACAGTGAATTGGATCTTCAATGGGGGGCATTTCGTTTTCATAGGGGGGCACACTTTATTTATGATCTCTGAAATATACATTCAGCATAACAAAAACATTATTTATGGGATATATATTTCCAGGCTCGTCGCCCCTGTTTACATGATCAAGAGTGAACTTAATATTAAGAACGAACAACGTTCATTTTATCTAGTTAATGAATATCATGGAGAAAATCACGTATTCAGCAGCTCAAAGAAGCTCTCGCCAGCGGGGACTACAGGAGGAAGACAGGAAGCTTTAATAACACGGAGAAGCGAACGCGCACATATATATTAGCACAAAAATAAGGATTTAGACACATATCGTCACCTCACGCACCTGCAGCGCTTCTGTGAAGGAGAAGAACACAATAAAACCATATAGGCCTATATAAAAGGAATAAAATAAATAGTCCTAAACTAAATAAATTTTCCATTAATAATAAAAATAAATAAATAAAATAAAGTTCCGTTTTATTTATGTGACTGCGTAAATATTTTATTCACTACAACCATGTTAAAATGCAGCGCATAAAAATGCAATCCGTGAAAATACAATGCATTAAAATGCAAGCACTGTTATTTGCAATGCATTATTTTTTTTCGATTTGTGGAATTCAACAAGCTTTTTAATTCAAATACTTTAGGCAGGGTTTTTGTTCCATAGAAGTAACGGCTACTGAAAATGAATAAATAAATGACATTTTAATAATTATTTCAATAGAAAAGAACTATTTTAGATCATTTCACAATATGCATTATGTTCTAAATGAATGCAGCCATTGTGAGCACATAAGAAACTTATTTCAAGCACATTAAAAAGGTTTACAGTAGTGTACTCAGACACAAGAAGTATTTAAACACTTAAAAATGGATGTTATTATGCCTCTTACTAAAAGGCATCTGGAAACAAATGATACTAAAGTGTTTTTTTTCCGCAGCTAACTTCGTTTTACTGTGACGAAAGCCTCTGATTGTAGCCAAATTGATGCTCATTCTGGTTTACTCCTCTTCTTATTTGGATTTTGTTATTGTTTTCTCCATGAAGTCCAGTTGAGTGCCTCTGCTCACACCAAGCATCTGTTACTTTAGATTAGATTAAGTTTCAAATTCATTGCTATAAATGCAGCGCCAGCGCAATAAAAAATATTTGTGTAATCAAATGTTAAAAATGTATTTGTTGACATTTAAAAAGTTTGAAATTAAACCACCAAACAGTGTTTATGTGGTTTTGCTGGAGAAAAAAAATACTCATAAAAGGAAAAATGGCCATGAAAATTGGTAAGAAGTTCATTTCTGACACTAATTTGAATGGCCAGCTGCTCATTTCTGGAAAGCCCTGTCAACATTTTCATTCATATTTATGAGAGACAACAGTTTGTGTCTTAATCAAATGACTTTGTACACTACAACCACAACATAATGGTTATGTGCTAGTCATACAGTACATTTAAAAGAATGTTTCAGTGGTTTACATTAGTTTCTCTTACATTACATTACTGTTTCTCTTGTTTTAGCTAAAACGCTTTAAAGTTACATGACTTTGTAAGGACATGAGGAAATGATTTGCATTTGCATCCACAAGTTGTGCATGAAATATTCAACGTTTTGAAATGTGAGCAATGAAAATCCCGTCTGAACTTCTATACATATTACATCTAAGTCAACAGCAGGAAAGAAACCAAGAAATAAAAAACCTTGACCAGGTACAAACATTGATCCAGTCGGTTGGCCAATTACCGTATCATTGTGTACAATTCTCAGCACAGGCGGCAGAGACGATTTCCTTCATCAACACAAGGTCGAAGCAATGCTCTGGGTAGAATATTGGTGCGGGAGGTTAAATGTATGTACTGGGCCTGGGCTGCTTCTATCTCATGGGTTGAGGCCTTTAGTCTTGTGTCCCTGCTTCCACTTGTCAAGTCAGAGAAAAATATAGTTCTCTAATTTGCAGTGAATCAAAGATATCCGGTTTTAATATAAGAAACTGAAGGTTCCGCTCTTGAAAAAACATGCCTTTCACAGTTTGCAGTTTACACACAGTACATCCTGATTTATTGCCGTTAACTGTATCTGAAGAGTTTAATAAAGCCTTAATGGCTTTTATGCCTTTAAAAAGAGATTTTGTGCAGGTACTAATTCATCAGAAGAATAGAAAAATTGTTTTAGTGAAAGAATATACCACACGCTGACAGGCTTTTCAATAATTATTATATTAAACTGGAATTCAATGAGAGGATTTACTTGATTTTAGTGTGGTGGGTTCCTTTAACTTGTGTTTTGGCTGATCGCCCAGTGCATCTTGTTTTTTTTTTTGAGGAGATTTTGGTCGAGCTGAAATGCATGTGATGTTGAGACCGTCTATTACTGACAATAATTCAATAATTCACACAGATTGCATCCTGTCCAAGGTGAGCGCGATGTCCTGTGGCTCCACCTCATTCTGCATGCAACTCCATCATTGCCAGACCGGAATTGTCATGAAAGATGACAGCGTTGCGCCGGCAATATGAAGGCCGTTTTTTTACTGAATTTTAGAGACTGCTTTCACAGAATCACAGTTGTCTCTGGGGAATAAGGCCATTTAAGCCTGGTGATAGAGGAATGTTTTCATATTGCATCAGTCCCCTAGTTGATCTCTGTTTTGTGGCATTTGGTGTCAGCCTCTCAGAAGTGAAGGATTGGTAACAGTTTAATGGCTTTCATCTCATCTTGCTAAATGACGTCTGAGCTGCGCTTTGCCATTTTTGATAAAAGTAATTCTATAGGAGATACGTATTTATGCATTGTATTAAATATGTAGTTAAGTAATAAAGGAATTTTGTGAGAGAAGTTTAAATAACTGACACATGGGCTTTATGCATTTCATTATTATGCATATTATTTATTATTTATGCATATTGCTATATTCATTTATTTATATTTTTAAACATGATATAACAGTACATACAACAGTTAAATGTGTGCATGTGTATATATATGTGTGTGTGTGTGTTTATAAACATTATATTGTATATTGTTTATGTACATACAATATGAATCAGCACATGAAGTGAACATTTCTTCATTGATTTACCAACATCATGTACTGTATGTGTCATGTGTACATCACTTTTTATATTTTTCAATTTTTATAAGATATTTTGAATGTTGTTAGACCGATTCAGACTATTTACACTATAACTTTGTAGCTGTTCACATTAGGGAATAGGTCAGAAATCAAACTCTGACTGAAATTAGTGCTGAACTGAAGAGTGTGATTAGCTGCTAACAGCTTTTCTGCTGTGATCTGCTGCTCTGGAGCATTAGGTTGGCTCTTTACACAATTACAGATGACCTGGAGGAGGAATGACAGCCAATGCACCGAGACAGTTTAGCTCCCTCGCACCTGTGTCCTGCTCCAAGACCACTGCGACTTCCATGGGTCAAGGACTGGATGGAGGGTCTATGAAGTAGAGTCAAGCACAGGTTGCATCACTCGTTTTACATTTAGAAGGTGCTTTTATTTAAAGCAAAAATACAACGACAAAAATAAAGGATTTTATTTGTTTATTTTTATTTTTGGTTTGGTTTGTAGTTAATCATTAGGGCTTTAGTGTGGTTAAGGTCCGGTGGAAAAGCCGTGTTTTTTGCTGATTCTTGAAAGTTGTAATGGTTTCAGCACTTCAGGTGGAGGTTGGCTGCTTGTTCCAACATTTAGGCCTACAAGAGGAACTTGTTTTAGTTTTAAGAAAAATGATACAGCAATAATAAGTAGACTAATATACATTTCAAACATGAAATTGTTAAAGACAAGTAAAGAACAGTATTAAAATAGGAGCAAACTAATTAATCAGTAATAGCATAAATAAATACAAGCAAAAAGCTACCAGAAATGTTTGTAAAATAAAGTATTGTGTTACATTTTATCTGACCTTTCAAATACAAATGGGAATTCTGTACTTTTTTGATTTGGGAAGCTCGTCAGATGGCACACTTGTAAACTTAATGGTCAAACTGACACTGACTTTCTGAACTCAGAGTTTACATTTTCATGCAATAATATTCCAGGTCTTTTCTCCCGCTGGTGCCACGGCTCATGTACTCTGCAATAGTTTGTTGGTGCTTTGTAGGAAGCAAATATAAATGCACAGAATAAGTCATCGCTCCTGGGCAGCCTGCAGTTCCATACAGATGCTGTGAGAGTTCAGACAGGAGCCCACAGCCACGCCAGGTCAGCATGCAAATCAGGCAGAAGCGGCACACGAGTCACGTGGCCCAGGACCCAATCAAATCAAAGCGCTGACCCAGCCAAGCGTGAAAATGCCCCCTGACTGTCGACCCACGACGGCCACAGGGTTCGTGCTTTTCAGCAGAGGCGCCGTGTCACGCCGGGTCATTTATGCATATGTGTTTATGGGTCAATTCAGGGAAGATGACACTGATAATTCAGAGGTGAAAATATATTCAACAGGGTGACTTTGATCAGACTTGTTTTGAAAGACACAAAAAACAATTGCAGAACAAACGTGTGTGTGGGCTCAGAGAAGCGTCATCGTCAATTGACTTGACTGCCAGTGATGCTGTGACGCCATTTCAGGAGGTTCATTTCGATAAGCCGTAAAATGTGAGGAGATCCCCCTGGGGCCACGGAGCCTTACAAAGACAAATGAATGGGTAGTATGCTCGCTAATTAGAAATGCATTGAGACTTGTCGTTTATTCCATCCGTGCTGATGGAATGCAAAAATCATGACCCAATACAATTGCAAGATGGGTTATTTGAATGTATTTTTCATAATAAGTTGAGCAAGACATCAGAAAGAAGCAGGAAGAAGCCAGAAAGCTCAGGAAAAACAGACGGCAGATCATAGTCCACAAACGAGTGCTTGTGACTTTAATGTATGATATGTTCACCCTGTTCAAAAGTTTGGGTTAAGTAAGATTTTTTGGTTACACTTTACAACATGAACAAACAATTTAGTTAATATACATTTATTACAGTATTTATTCACCTTTGTTAATGTTAGTTCATAAAAATACAATAATTTTTTGTTAGTTCATGTTAGCTCACAGTGCATTAACTAGTGCATTAACTAACTAATGTTAACTTGTGATTTTAATGCATTCTAGCAACTAAGATTATTTAAATGCCGTTCTTTAATCTTAGTTCACATTAACTAACGTTGTTAACTAACGTTAACTAAAGAACCTTATTGTAAGTAACTTATTGTATTGTAAGAACCTTATAAGTGTTAATACAATTTTTTAAATAGTTATTATTTAAGAATTCTCTTATGTTCACCAACATTTGTTATTTGTTTAAAAAAATACAGGTAAACAGTACATTTGTAAGATACTGTTACCGTAAATTTTAATAAACTGTAAATTCTCTGGAGTGACAGAACAAACAAACAGAACCGCATTTAAATACGGGAGTGAATCCCCAAACTGTCGTTATGTATTTCTGCTATTTAAATCCCTGCTACTAAACAACCTGCTCTCGCTCGAGATCTCTCTACGCCATCCTGCAATCTCGTCATCATCAACAACAACCAGTTGTTAAGTTCGGTTCCATACACACTGCACAACAATTCTGTAAATGCAGTTGTCATTACCTGCATTTTGGAGGAGTTAATTCATAGTAGAATTCGGTTGTCACTCCCGTAAATGACTGAACTGTCTGTGTACTGAACAGGATTAAGCACTTAAACGTGAACTGAAAACCAAATTTTAATGCTGTGTTTACGTGTTAATTTTAGAGTAACAGATTAAATATCAGAAATTTAATTAAGGATCTGAACACTGTCTGAGAATCTGAAATGTATTAGGTGCCATTACCAGAAACAAATTCAACTTTCAGCATATCAGTCGAAAATCCTACAGCTCAGGAACAATAGAGCAGTTGTATCTATGTGTCTTTATCAAATAAATTGATTGAAGTGAGTTAGTGAATGAATGAATGAACGGTTTCTCAAGCCATCAGAAAACTCAATTCAATGTATGTATATAGCACTTTTCACAATACATACTCATTCAAAGCAGCTTCAGAAAAAATGCAGTATACAGCTATGAGGTAATAAAGGTTTTGTGACTAGCTCAAAATGCTTCAAGGGACGAGTTGCCACAAGAAAAATAGTTTAAGCACATTCCTCGGTCGCAAGCTCATAACACACAGATGTCAACTGAGAAAATGTGACAAACGCATCTCAGATCCTTCAGACGTGGTAATAACTCTCGTCTGAAGGTAAGGCTGGCCACCATTGATTGAATTGAATCAGTAATTCTGTCAGACTAGCCTGAATGATTTTTTTTTCTTTCAGACTCCCTCAGAAAGCTACAATGTTTTAGTGCCACAGGTTACAGGCCGGGTATCCAAATTGAGCAAGAGCCAGTTTAATAAAAGATCCTGTGAGATAAGACAGCTCATTAACAAGATGAACAGTTAATGACCGCCGGGCTTCTTTTCAGGTGTCATTTCACGGCTTTGAAAAGACACAGCATGGGACTGAATGAAAGACTTCCACGTTCAGCTTTTTAGGTATTGTTGGCCTAACCTTCCTGCCTGCTATGCAAATCAATGGTTTATTTGAAAGTCAAAAACGAAATTGTTTTAGAACCTTGTTATGGTTCCCTTGTTACCATGCCCGGACATTCACATGACAGATGTAAAGGGCACATGTGCTGAGTCCCATGTGCTAGTCTTTTATTTTATTAGTAGCTTTGAACAACTGAAAAAACAATGAAACAGAAGTGGTAACAGATCCGTATTGTGACATAGGCTACATTTAACTGAAATAGATTATTGAAACAGAAAAACATCTAGGGTGAGGACTTGGTTCTATTCATCCTAATCTAAAAAAAAGGCAGGGTTTCAGTCAAATGTTTGAAGAGGTCCAAGTCATTTCATTGGAAGATCTAAAGAAAGAAAAGAAACATGCATGCAATTGGAAGATGAATAACATGTATTTAGTTTTTAGAAGAACATTTGTTAGAATTGGGAAATTTTATTTCATGTTAAAAATATGGCACAATGTTCTGTGTCTATATATAAAAAAAATCTGTTTATTTTTCCTAATTTTTATTATTATTTAAAAAAAATTATTGACAGATAATGTCCTGGTATAAAAAAAAATTGCATGCCATTTTTCAACATTCTTTCCTACAGAACATGCCAGCTTCAGACTAAATGAATTCATAAGGGATTAATTAATTTAAAAAAATATATAATTTTAAAATAAATTCTAATTTATCATGCACACTTAGTTTATAAGGACTAATTGGTAATTTTTATTTTAAAAAAATATAAAAAAATAGCGAGAAATTTAAGAGAGGTGTTATCATGTAGCCTGGGCCCGCCCATACTTCCTGTGACGCTAAATTTTATTTCGCGAGCAATGTTAGTCTGGCAAAGCTGCCGTTTTAGAGCATTTCTGTTCCCAAAAAAATGGGAACCAATGAGAAACGGGCTGAGGCGGGTGTAACGCGATAACACAGTAGTACTGCGACCCGAAAGCATACCCGCTTTCAAACATGGCGTGTACAGAGCAGCAACAATCGTTCGGCTCTGCTGTTGCAGCTGTTGCGAGAAACTTTTGTGACAGGATTTCTTTGAAAACGGAGAAGTAATTAAAGTAAGTAAAGAACCTACTGCTTTAATGAAGCTAGCTACAATTGATTACTGGTCTTCAAGTTCCGTCGCTACGCATACGTCATCAGAATGAATGGTCTGATTGGTTGTAGATTCGTCCAGTAGTATACAGAGGCATCTGATGGACGCAGGTTAAGTCCGCCTCCCAGAAGGCGGATAGTAAGGTAGCTTGGCCAGATTAAGCTCCTATAAACTTTAAAGT
>JAUCNO010026276.1:0-19666 GCA_032353835.1 Enteromius viviparus | reverse complement strand
TTACTGTTTTAAGCAATGTACAACATGTATATATCTGTAAACAACTCAAAAAAAGTGTTTTAGGGTGTTGTGACCCTAAATGATTTCCACAACATACAGGTTTCAGATACAAAATAATTCAAACATTTTGTTTAGCTAGCAGCTAATTTTTTATTATTATTATTGTTACCTGTCTCCTGAGAGCTGTGTTAGCACATAAAAAAAAAAGTGAATATCAATACAATAATCATGTATAACGGTGATATTTAAATTATTGTATGATGCGATTTTGTACAATGTCTAGCAGTAATATATAAAATATATTATTTAGAGTAATAAAATAATTCCATTATATAAGAGTAAATTTTAAAAGGTGTAGTTTCTTAATAAAATTTTTTTTTAATAGCTAATAAATTTGAAAAGTTCTTCTCCAGAACGCAGAGAAAGTGTGTAGGAGCCCTTAAAGTGACAATGGAAAGCAAAAGTATTTATTTATTTATTTTTTGTGGAAGTGAAGAAAATATAAAGTGTGAGTATAAAACTAGTTGTGAGTTAATGATTTACGGTAATTGTATTATTTTTGTAGAAAAGCATGAAAAGTTGTGCAAGCGATGCACTATTTCTCAGTGGAATGAAAAACTTTTTGCACAAGAATCAAGTTCTTCAGGGGACCAAATACTTTGCAAGATGGAGATGACAGAAAACACGTACTTGAATGCATGCGCTTGCAAAGCTTTTGCACGAAAAACTATATTTTAGTGCTTATGCATGTTTCCAAGAGCATTTTCCAAAAGAGACAGGTGGGAAAAAACCATCAGAACACAGATTCTTATTAAAACCATATTTAATGCAGTCAGCATGGCTCTCTATATCTTTATTAATACTTCAAACGCTGTTACATCATTAAAAGTTAAGGCACATTTTCAGATCCAAGTCCTGCTGGAATACATATTAAAATAAGACTGCGTTTGCCGCTGGGATTGTATATCACAGATGTGTCATAGATACATGCACTTCATGATGCATCTGCTCACACACACACACACACGCTTCAGCCACAAACATCAGCATTCACAAATATACATTCTGGGTAACATTCATTTCGCTCATTAATGGTTTCATGTGAGGCCCATCAATGTTCATTTGTGTGTGTGTGTGCATAAGCTTGCATGCTACAGACATGTGCAATACTACAGTCACTTCTCAGTTGTACTGAGCTCAGAGGCGTCAGATCAGGCCCTGTTCCTGGGCCAGTCCGAGTCTGCTGCATCTCAGGTGCTTTGGCATGAAACTAGAACCCTGTAAATGCATTCGGAGCCAACATGAATGCTGGTGGCTGGGAGAGGCGCTCTGTCAGAAGCCAAAACAGGAAGACAACTACTTTAACACACTCCAAACATGGCACTGAAAACCGCTCCTTTATCAATCCATCCATCCTTATGATTGTGTCCAGTTCATCCGTTGGGAAGGAACAAGGGGAAATGAAGGAGAAAGAGGAGGGCTGGGGAGATTTGGCTGTTTTGGAGTCTTTTTACTCGATGGCCCCGGGTCTCGTCGCCACGTAGACAAAGAGGACGATGAGCAGCACGAGCACGACGAGCGTCGGTAAGACCACGGTCATCACCTGCTCCCGCGCCTCATGCATGGCCTGTTTGCGCTCCTTTTTGTCCTTCCACGACTCCTTCTTCGGCTTGCCCTTCAACTGCCGCATGGCTCAGTGCGTTTCCACACAGCAGCTCACCGGCGATCCCAGATCAAAGTCCTGTGAAAACACAACGCATTTTCAGATTTACTGAAGCACACAAATAAACAGTTGTAGCCATCTACTTATAAAGGCTGAGTAGCTACAAAAAATCATTTAAAATTCAATACATGTACAAATGCAAAAAAGGAATAAATGTAAAATACTGTTTGTGGGATTTCAGTGCGGCATGTTTTTAAGAGTGACAGAATATTTAATAAGGAATCAAATCAAATAAAAGTTTGCACACTATATGTGTGTGTACTGTGTTCTTTTATTATTGTATATATATATTAATATTTAAAATTATATATATAAAAATATATATATATATATATGTGCATAATAAACATACACAATAAACACTAATATTTTATGTAAAAAAAACTTATTGTAGATTAGATTAATCATTTTACAGCACTAAAAGCACAGTGAAATTTGATAATATTTTGATAATAATATGCACTGATGTGTACCAGGAATTTATATTTTTAAAAATTATAATTATATACCTTTAATAACTTTATTACATTTTGATGAGAAGGATACCAGGAATGTATTTAAAGATGTGAATACTCTATTAATAAATGATCATATCAATATATATTATTAATCAATTATACAACTTTTTTTCTATTAAAAAAAACCAAAACATTTTCAGTATGTTATATCAATGTTGCGTGCATAATAACTGAAGAATGTTTCAGACTGAGTACAGCATGTCTCTCGGTAGGATGCTGTCCCTACAAAATAATATATGAAATACTGCTCCATATCTATGGCTTCACACCTTTAGTAAGTTTTTTTACCCGTAGTCATGGCAACTGAGCAAAGGCCAGCAGTAAGAAATCTGAATGTGGAAATGCAGCAGCACACATACAGCAGCCTCGGACACAATTCCCACCCAGCCAAACAGGAACTGGGTGTTGTATCCTCAATCTTAAGATTCTGTGCGCACTTTAAGTGTGTCCCATTATGAACTATTCACCTGAGGAAAAAAAAAACTTATATACAGTCCAATCTTTTAACTACAGTCGACTCGGATCAGCTCAGGTGCGCTGCAGGTTAATCTGAGGTGACATTTCTTACTAGTGATCAAAATGCTGTAGTCTAGACATTAATTAATGCTTATATTATACATTTACACAAAAACTGAATCGTTCAGAATCTACTCAAAATATCTGTAGAGATAAAACAGAGTTTCATTTCTGATTCCTGGACAAGGATCTTTAAATAAATTTGCATGAGACTAAAGGCCAATTCGTTTGACTGATTCAATTCAAATGAACTGACTCGCTCACAAACTGAAAAAGTTCTATGACTAAAATGTTGTATTATTTCACAGTGCAACAGAATTATGTTCTATAACTGACCTGGCTTATATAATTCAGCATTTGAAGTGGATCAAAAAAGTTGCACTAAGACAAGGAACACATTTTGGTTTTAGGACAACTTTGATGAAATGTTTTGATCCACTTCAAATGTTGACTAGTGCTGGTCTACAGTGGTTAATATCTACAGTAACTTGTTAATAATGTGCTAATATTATCTTAACTCGCTTTATAACACAACATCTCAAACCCGCTAAGCACAATACAGCATGAACATGACACGTCATACTGTAAAATCACGCTGATTCATAACGTCATCATAATGACTCAGTTGTACAGGTGGGTGTGATTTCTGGTGTTGAACTTCTCTGAATATGAAATCAAAAGTTACAGTTTTCAATAGCTCGGCTCAAAACACATTAAAACTGGCTTTGAGAAAAGTAAAGTCCCAGTCCAGCTTTGAGTTCAGGCTAATTCAGTAGCTATAGAACATACTAGAAATCCCCCGCATGACAGCACGAGACAACACTTTCTCTTCTGCATCGAAGTTGCGGCGCGTCAGTGTTTACTATCAAACGAGTTGCTGCCGATCACAAATCAACGACCTGTTGCATGCAAACGACTTGAAAACTATCCTGCTCCACTCCACACACATGGATCGCCCTGTGGCTTGCGCTCGCGGCTAAATGTGGACCGCGTCTCGTGCGCTCGCGCCGCGCGCGTGGGGACACTTCCACGCACTTTTCGCTTACCGCTGCGGTCTGCGCTCCGCTACACCCGCCGGAGGGCTTTAGTACAGCGTGTTTCTAATCTTCCGCAGCCGCTGTCTCGGTTCCCGGAGGTTTTGAGTGAGTGAGCGGGGGCTCGAGCGAGATTACGTGGCAGCAGCGCCGGAGCCTCGCGCGCAGGAGGAGGCCGAGGAGGAGGCGCGAGCGCGCGCGCGCTCTCTCCCCTGTCTGCGGGGGCACGAGACGAGGAAAGGAGGTGAAGGAAAAAAAAAAAAATTCTGTAGTGGCCGTGACTCCTTACCGCCGACAGGGGGAGACACAGATACGACAGACCATAGTGCTTTTTTAACAGTTATTTTTTAAATAACAAACATACAACACATCCAGTACGTGATATATGGTACTGAACTTTGTGTTTTCAGAAATAACAGCTGTGTAACAGCAACACTAGTATTGTAAACAACAAATACCTAGAGGAGTTGTCTATGGCTTTTTAGCCAATCAGAGTACAAGCGCTGACTTTTTACGTGTTCTGGTTGGCTGACATTTTACTGATGGGCGGGGTCTTGGAGGAGACAGCAGCTGATCCAATGAATTCATGAATTCCCTTCACAATATATTTATATAAACCTTAATTATATTACGATTAATATCATTCATTATGTTATTACTCTCTAAGAGAATAGATAGAGAGAATCTAAAAACAATTTATTGCAATAAAAACATTTCTGTAACTTTTTTTTTTCGATTGCATCTACTTTTATTAATTTGCAAGGGAAAATGTATACGTCACAGCAGCATACAATGATAATAAATAAATAAAAAACAATTCTATTATCTTGTAATTGCTGTCTTTTCAGGTTCAAATACCTTTATTGGCATGACAAAAAAATATACACCAACAAAAATAATTATATATATAAATACAATAACTCAATATGCAGACAAAATAGAGGTTGTCCCTTTCTTACAGCAAGGCCTCACCTCGCTTACAGTTATATTTGTACTTTCTGGGGTTTCATTTCGCAGGTATAAGAGTTTGACCTTGTTTTATTACAAATGAATAACTTTGTTGCAGGCTGCAGGGAAAGAACATGTTTAACATAAATAATTTGTGAATAATTAGGGCAGATGGTCATTAAGTGCAGCTCTGTTTTCACTTCATTTTATTTGTCTTCGTACACACACAATGTATTTTTGCTCGTGCACGTTTATGTTTCAAGTATTAAAATCCATTTTAAATATGCTTAATATGTACTCTCATACAAACTCACCTACTTTTTTTTAAAGCCAATTACATGCATGATTTATAAGTTTGTAATGCACGTCTCTGTGCATCACAAACTTATAGAGTTTGTTATCAGGTTGTTATCAGGTGGTCAGTGCACGTTTGTGTCTTGTGGGTCTGTGACTGCTGGCAATGCGTCCCAGCTCTTTCTTGATCTCCCAGCGCTGTAGAGCTGAGGCCCAGGGCTCCAGTTCAGGGTCAAAAAAGCAAACACGAGTCTAAAAACAGAGAACAGCCTTCAGGTAAAAAAAAAAACACACAGAGAAAGACCAGAGATGTCATTGAGAGCAAGCCGAATACATTTGAATGTCAAAAAATAGACACTTCGGAAAAACACAAATCTATATTTTTTTCTGTATCTGTAATATAAACTACTGTTTAAAAGTTTAGTTGAAATTTCTGGGGAATCAAAAAAACATTTTTTAAAGCAAGATATTGATAGAAAAACATAAAAATATTATTACAACTTAAAGTATCTGTATTATATTTAAATTTCATAATTGAATGTATTTCTGTGGTGCAAACTGAATCCTTACTATTACTATATTTATACTATATTTATAAAATTTCTATTATATATAAATATATTTAATATTCAAATATATCATGCATTAATAAATATATGCATGCATGTGTGTGTATTTATATATATATGTAAAAATATATACAGTACAAAAAAAAAAAACATTTATTTTGTATGTGATTAATCGTTACAGTGTAATCTAATTAATAAATAATTATACAAATAATATAATAAATAAATATAATAATATCTAAATAATAAATAATAATAATATAAATAATACTATCCAAAAAATAAATAATTTCCAATTAATTTCCTTTTTCAAAAAGGATTTGAAAATGCATTTTCTTGCATTAAAGTTAATTAAAAATTAAGTTTTATGAGCCATGGATCTCGACCAAATACGGTATAAAATAATTGAATGAATTTGCATTCTCATTTGCTACCTGAGCCGGAGTGTCTTTTCCCGTCCTGCACAAGCTCTCGGTGAGTTTCTGCGGCTCTGTCTGGCCATTAAAGCTCTCAGATTTAGAGCAGAGCCCTCTGTGGTCCTCATCCATGTTCTCTGTGATCTGAGGAACAGAGAAGCAGGATGGAAACGAATCAAAGGCGAAAATGAGAAGCAAAAGAATTTTCCATCCTCTGGAGAGCTTGCATGATTTCAACACTGGCTGTGATCAGAGAAGGAGGCGGCAACCTAAAATCTTTTCAGCATCAATTTCACAACGGTGGATGTAACACATCCAGCATTCAGATTCAGCTTCAGTACTCAACAATAATAATTCTCTCATTATTCATCTCTATTATTATTCCTCCTGTATAAACGGATGTTGCCGGGGTTTGTTCACCTGCCGTGACTCCAGACAAGCTTCCCTGAGTCTCACTTCTGCCTCGTCCCTCTCGTCCCGGAGCCGTTTCAGACTCTCTTCCAGGTGCTGCACACACATAACAGCAGCATTCAGCACAAAAGCCCTGATTATTCATTTACATAATGGCAATTCTCCAGCACTTTGTTGGTCTTGCAGTACTGATGCCCTGAAGGGCGTAACAGACAGGAAGATGAAGGGAACTGTAGCTTGCTGATACTGCAAGCTACAGAGGAAGGATAAAAAGAGATATAGAGAGAGAATCACAAAGTAAACTGAGAAAGAGATGAAAGAAAAGGAGGATGGGTACTTATGGCTCCTGATTCTACGAGTCCATGTAGTTGCACACGGACCATAAGGCCTGAGGGCTGCATTTGGTACAGCGCCACAGATTTAAGGTGAACAAGAGAGCGCTGACCCGAAATTTGTCCTGTAGCGTGTGATTGAGATCTCTTTCGGCCTGTAGCTCATCCTGCTGAGCCGAGGACAGACACTGCAGCTCGGACTGGAGAGAAACCATCTCTGAACGCAGCTGCAGCAAAGACTGAGACTGAAACACACACACAACACACTCTTCAGCAGAGACTAGTCAGGACATTCAGGATATATTTAGATTATCCCATTTTTTCCTTTGGTTTTTAACTCTAATATTGCTCCTAATATTTGTATCAGCTAAGAGTGAAGCTGCTCAAGCTATTAAAGCAGTGCTTGTCTACTTATTTTTGCTTAAGGCATTACATCTCAAGTTTTTTTTGGTCAAGTTTGATAAACAAAGCTACTTCTCATTACACATGATACATTAAATTTTTTGTGCAAGGAATATGTATAATAATAATTATAAATAATAATATAAATACTACAAAAACGTATCAGATTGAAAACCACTATAAATATATCAAAGTAGCATAAATTTGAATTTAAATGAATTAAATTGAACGCTTATATGAATTTTATTCTGCTCAACATAATACACTGTTAAATAAATTAAAAGTAGTAAGTATTACATAAAAAATATTACAATTTATCTACACTTTTTAATAAATAATAATATCAAATATCAATGAAATAATAAAGTGACTAACAGTATAAGCATCTGGAAAGCTTTTCTACTTATTGATTTGCATGATTATCCACATTTGTTTTAATTATGTAAATAATGTATAGGCCTTAAAAAGTCATGTATCAAAAACAATACATAAATCTTAATTAGGTTAATAATGACAGTAGCCACTAAAATGTTCACTTGTTTGTGTATAACCAGGTTTGAATGTCTACCTGTTCATAACTCCTCCTCTTATATTCATCCTTTGCTTCTTCAAGACTTTTAATTTCTGCTTCCAAGTCCTGTCAGGAGGGCAAAGACGATGTAAAAACTCAGTTTGTGTATTCTGGGATGTCATTAGCACAGAGAGAGAGAGACCTTGATTCTTAGAGAGTGATTCGGTGCTGTTCTGTTGCTCAGATACTGATTCAGTTGAGACTTCTGATGGGATATAAGCTTCTCCAGCTCAAACACCTTCTCTCGAAGCTCCTGATTGGCCCGTGAGAGGTCACCTGACTTTGCCAATGCGTCATTTAGTGCCTTCTTCAGCTATATAGAAAACAGGAGTAGTTGAATCAAATGCAAAAGCATTTAAAGGAAGTAGAGTAAATTCTGTACAGCAAAATTATCAAAATCCATTATATATTAAACATTACTCTTTGTGCTGACTTTCTCCCAGAGTCTTTTTCCCTCTTGAGTATTTTTTTGTGTGTATCTAAATGCTCTGTCAATCGCCGAATCTCTGCCCTCGCCTCTTGAAGCTCCGCCTCCCTGCTGATGCAGTCACATATAACTCAAACGCAGGAAAACACGGAGGACAAAAACAATCAACTCTCATTCCCTCACCTCTCTCTGAGGGCGTTTAGTTTGTCCTGTGTGTTGTGGTTTTCCTGTAAGGCCTGCTCTAAACTATGGGCAAGTTTGCTGTTGTCCAGCTGAGCTTCATCGAGTGCTTTTTGCAAAGATTCAACCTTCAAAAATGTGAGCATGTAACCAGTTAATCTCTTTGATCTGGTCTCTTTGTTTGCTCATCAGTGTGCTTTTTTACCTTCTCATTGTTCCTTGTGTTTTGATTCTCTACTTCAGCTTCAAGCCTCTGAATCTCTTTCACAGCCTGCAGTCTGAGAAACAAAGTCTGACTTAAACAAAGACCATGTTTACAGTAATGCACATACAATGGAAGTCTCCAGGAGTGAGCAAATATTTATACACTCTTATAATTGTTTCAAGTTTTGCAGTGAGCTTTGAAGAGTCTAAACGGCTTAAATAATGGATTTATTTCCAATAAACATCTTTTAGCTTAAGACGGCACCCATTCACTGCAGAGGACTGCACTGAGCAACTCATGCAATGCTACATTTGTCCAAATCTGTGATGATGATGCATTTTGGATGAACTCAGGGTGAGTAAATATTCAGCAAATTTGCATTTGGGAGCTGAATTATTCCCTTACCCTGTATATAGCACTTCTGCAATCGGATCAGGAACGAAAAACGTTTGTGTAATGCTACTTCCACGCCAATGACCCCTTTTTTTTAATCAGGTGTGTGTCCTAGTCTCACTCTCACACACACCTCTCTCTCCTGAGTGTGTGTAGCTCCTGCTCTCTTTCTCTCAGCTCTGCATGCAGTGTTTGTGTGTTCTGCTGCAGATGAGCGTATGACGCCAGGACCTTCTCCAGTGTCTGCACCACTTCATTCTGTCGTGCACAAAAACATAAAAACTTTTGTTAATTCAGTTCATAGGATCCGATTGTCTTTAATTGCATCCCTCACCGTGTCTCTGTGCTGCTGCTGTAGTGCGCAGAGTTGCTCTTTCAGTGTCTGATTTTCTCTCTGCGCCTGAGAACGAGCCAAAAACAGTGTTAAATATTCAGCAGTTGACTTGTTGAAGGGGTCATATCATGCATTATTTATTATTTCATATTTATACTTAAACTCCTTAAAGTTTAGTTACAAAAACCAACCATTATTTTGTTTTATGTCACCATTTTGCAATGCCTTGCTGCTCGAACACAGTTTTTAAACGCTGCATTATTTAACAACTCTTTAAAAACTACAGTTTAGTCTGAGTGTGGTTGAAATTTCTAGGGGAACAAAAAAAGCAAGACGTTGATAGAAAAACATAAAAATACAGTAAAATAAATTTTATAGTGAATAATTATTACAACTTAAAGTATCTGTATTATATTTAAATACATTTCATAATTTAATGTATTTCTGTGGTGCAAACTTAATCATTACTATTACTATATTTATAGAATTTCTATTATATATAAATATACTGTATTTAATATTCAAATATAACATGCATTAATAAATATATGCATGCATGTGTGTGTATTTATATATATATGTAAAAATATACACAGTACAAACAAATAAATAAACATTTATTTTGTATGTGATTAATCGTTACAGTGTAATCTAATTAATAAATAATTATAAAAATAATAAAATAAATAAATAATTATAATAATATTATTAAATTAATAAAACAAGAGTTAGAGATTTAATTTTAAAATCAGACATATCAAGGGAATAATTATTGGCTTGTCAGATATCAGCCAGAATGGCTCAGCACTACAGAAATCATGTCCAACTGAAGCATTTTTGTTGCTTAGCGTGTTAATAATTTAGTTTATTTATAATAGACTGTTTTTTATGGAGTGAGGAGAAAATGCTGCAAATTATATCCTCAAAAGATGTCTGTAAATCTGACTCCTCTGGATAAGAGCTCTTTAATCTATAAAAAGCCTGAGAATTTTTACCAGCTCAGTTGCTTTTCTGCATTCATG
This sequence comes from Enteromius viviparus, assembly GCA_032353835.1. Classification (NCBI taxonomy): domain Eukaryota; kingdom Metazoa; phylum Chordata; class Actinopteri; order Cypriniformes; family Cyprinidae; genus Enteromius; species Enteromius viviparus. Next base: position 9,371 of record JAUCNO010026276.1, on the reverse strand, counting down.
CCGTTCAGTTTCACTCAGCTGAGCAGCGTGTGTGTTCATGTGTGTGTGTGTGTGTAAGTTCACCTGTGTGTAAGTGTTCTGCAGTGCAGTGTTGCTCTGACAGTGTTGAGTACATTCTGCTTTTAATGTCTTGAGGTCAGCAGCCATCTGCTGCACTCGTGCCTGTGTAAACACACACACACACACACACGGTCTGTTTATTTGAAGCCTGCTAGGTTTCAGACATATAACGTGTGTGTTCATCATACGACTGTTCAAGCATCACTTTATATCACACTGTGCAAAATGTGTACAATACGTCCATACACATAGAAAAGTGTGTGTGTGTGTGTGTGTGTGTGAGACAGACCTGCAACTTGCCCTTCTCGTAGGCCAGTTTGTTCTTGCTGTCTGTCAAGTCCCAGAGCATCTGTTCTACCTGACGATGAGTTACCTGAGAGAGAGAGAGGGAGAGACTTACAAGCGTATTTTCCTTTGACGTGCATGTGATCTTTTGATCTCAAACCTGCTGATGCTCCAAGACTGCCCGGCTCTCCATCAGCTCCTTGTTCTCCTCCTCCTGTTTCTGCAGTGCTGAGTTCACCATGGTCAACTCCACCTGTCAATCACAGGGATGAAGAGGATGTTTATGGTAATTGCTGTAGTGGAGTCAGTGTAGACGGTGAAATGAGCTCTTTTCATAGCCAGCAAACGCAGGAGAAGATGTGAAATTCAGTGACCTCGCATTTGGTCAGCAGTGAAGTACCTTGATCTCCGACAGCTGTATTTCCAAACCCTTCTTCTCCTTCTCCAGCAAAACCACTGCAGAGTTCATCTGAGATTTGGAAATAAAGAGTTCATAAAGAAGTAGGCCACAAGTGGTTGTGTGGCAGTGTTTTTAGAAATGTTAAAGGCATAGTTCACTCAAAAATAAACATTTTGCCATTTAGTCACCCTCATGTCGTTCCAAACCTGTATTCATTTCTTTCGTATGTTGAACATAAACAAATATATATTTTGAAGGATGCTGGTAATCAAACATAGACTACCATAATATTTCCTTCCCAACTGTGGAAGTCATGCCGAAAAACATCTGTTTGGTTCCTTAAAATACTTTAAAATATCTTCTCTTGTGTTTAACGTAAGAAACAAACATTGGAACGACATGATGACAACCCTTTGTTGCTGTATGGCTAAAAATGCCTGTTTTTAAATAAATAAAAGTATTAATAAAAATAACAATGATAATTCTATACATCACAATGCATAATAAATAAAATATTTTATTATTTAAATAATCATTTAAATACTTTAATTGCATTATAAAATTAATCACTCTAATAATTATAATACATTTTACAATATGTATATTATTAACATAATTGTGTATAATTTAATAAAATACTGTATGATAATTATTATTGTTCCCACTTGTTATTGTCACTGTAATTATTAAAATAGTTAAACTATAATTACAATTAAATACATATTTTGATTTAAATTTTTGTTAATATTATTTTATTAAAACAATTATTTACTCTTATGTATTATGTACATTAATTATGTAAATATGTTTAATTGGTCATATATAATTGATACGCATTTATAATACATGTTACTTATATATTGCTACTACTAAAAACATAAACAAAGTAAGTTTGAAATGTGGATCATCCAGTCAGAACTATCTGTTTCATGCATGTATATTCAACAGCTGTGCTTTTATATGAACGGACCTCACTCTTTATCTGCTCTCTCTCTTCTCTCAGGGTCTGTCCATCTTTCGAGGCACAGCTGAGCTCCCCCTGAAGCCTCTCGATGGTGCGTTCCAGCAGCTGCTGATGATTGACAGCTGTCTCCCGGGCAACGGCGTGATCTGCCTTCAGCGTCTCCCTGATCACAAACATTAATAACCCTCATCTCACTGTGATTTTACAGTCATGTTTTCTTTCATGCCGATTACTTTCGTTTTACAAGGATCAAGCAACATGTTGCCATCAACCTAAATCTAACAATCTACAAGTGAGATGTGTTTGAGTCAAAACACGGTAGCTTTGCTTGGATGCAGGGTTTGGCATCACGGGAAGCGTTGTCTTTTTCCTGCTGTGGGTCATTCAGCTGTGAAGGGTTTCAAGTAGTGAATTTGTATCTCACAGTTGTTTCTGCAGGGCAGCTTTCTCTGATATCGTTCCCTGTAGCTCAGCCTGGATGTTCCTTCTGGCTGTGTCTAAAAGCAGATCCTGCTCCTGAAGGTGTTTAGACACACGATCTCGCTCCGCCTGAACAAACAACACATTCCCAGCAGTCTCCATCAGCACAAACTCTGCTATTACCGGTATATATAGTCTTGTTTTCCATCTGCATCCTTCTCAATCACTTGTTTAATTAGTGCTAATATGCTAAATACTGTTTAACTATTACTATTATTCGTATTTAGTTTGTTTACGACACCTGGCTAATTCCAATGCACAGTTGCTTTTTTTCAATGCCATCAGTTCACTGATATACCTTGATTCTGCAGTGTTGCTCTGTCTGTAGTCGAGCGGTTTCCAGTCTTAATGAATGAAGTGTGGAGCTCAGCTCTGAACACTGAACCTCTAACTTTTCATTCAACACCTGTGACAAACAAAGAGCTTAACGTCGTATAATAACCTTCATACATAACATGCACAAACAGTTCACATCAGAAAAGAGAAGTTTATCACAGGGCTTAATGAAGTTGGATGGATGGACAGATTTCACACATATTAGTTAATAATTATAGAATATGTACATATTATGGAATACATTACAATACAGTGTTTTTATATGCTTTTGGAGCTTGACTGTTACAATTACCTTCCTCTTATCCCTCCTTGAGCTACACAGATGATAAGGTTATTTGGAAAGGAAGTTTTATTTTGGGTGAGTTATTCTTTTATTATTGCAGTTTTATTGTAACGTTTTGCAGTTTTCACAGTCAATAGAATTGTGCCATTTTTTTTTGTCAGCTTTGAGAAACTGCCAACAATTCATTCTTTTTTAACATAACTGCTAAAGTTGTAGCAAAATAGTTTTCTTTTTTTAATTATAATTTACAATAAATTATTAAAATATTTGTTGGAACTTTTTGCAACACAGAAGAAAGCAAAAACTAAAACAAAAGCTGAAAAAAGTATTTTCCATGTTTTTAACTCAAAACCGTACAAACAGAACAGATGCTGCTTTAATTGGTTTTCGTTTGTATTTGTCAACAATTATATTTCATTATTTGTCAGAAAACAAAATCTCAGAGAAACTGCAGGGAATTTTTCTTTTATTTTCTTTCACATAAATTATTCAATAGCTACAATTTAATTCCTTATATTACAGCCCGCTCTTTCCTCTTGTCCCCTTTAGTATAAGTATATATAATATTATATTTACTAAATAATCAGATTATAGGGGCAAGAACTACTTTCAAACAGAGATTTGACCAAACTAAATTGGGAACCATTGCTCTAATCCAAATGTCTATAATGGCAGTATGTTGGGTTTGTTGAGCAAGCATAATTATATAATGCTAGTGTGTGTGTGTGTGTGTGCTTGGTCCTGTTAAACACTATGATATGGGGATAAAATGTCCCCACACAGATGGCAATATCTGAAATCCTTGTCCTGGTGGGGGCATTTTTTTGGTCCCCATATGGAAACAAGCAAAGTTTTTTTAAAACCTAAAAATTCAGGAAGTTCTCTGTAAGAGGAGGTGTAGGTGTAGTGCAACAGACAATACAGAATAAAAACCTATGTGTGTGTGTTTGTGTACCTGTACTTGATCTGCAGCTGCTCTGAGGTCTCGTCCATCTCTGACGAGTCTGCTGTTCTCCTGCTGCTGTTTCTGCAGAGCTGTCTTCACACTCTAAACACACACAACCATCATGAGACATATCACGACTGCTGTCAGTGTCCCTCTCACGTGTTCTCGTACCTTGATCTCTTTGGTCAGCTGGGATATCAGAGTCTCTTTCACCCCTGAGAGGAAACGAAACACTTTAGCTTCACAACCAATATACATAGTGTAGCATTAACAAAGTTTAAAATGTCCCATAATTCAGTGTTTCTGACCAGATTGGTCTCGAAGCTCCCAACACTCTCTCTCCAGGTCCAGAATTAGCTCCTCCCTCTTCTTTAGCTCCGCCCTGTTTGCCTGTCCATCAGTACGTAAGGCGTGACAGTCTGCTTGAAGAACCTCCACCTGACAAAACACCAGCAAACAGTGCGCAGAAAGCTTCATTTACGCATTTTATGAATGTTTTGATGTGTTTTGGCCTGTTTTATTGTCCATCGGGTGAAAGTATGATCAGATCATTTAAGTGAATTTATCAATCAGATCACAATAAATGAGATAATGTAAACCTTTACTAGTTTTTTCCTCATCTTACCTGTCTTCTCTCCCTCTCCACCACTCTCTCCATTTCCTCAACTCTTAGCAGCAGTGCACTGTGGGATTGCTCTGCCTCTAAAAGAGCTGTGGTCTTCTGCGCCATCTGCTCCTTCATCTGCAAACAGTTTCAGAGGTCAAGAACTATCAATTAAGATAGAAATAACTATTTTACTCACTGCAATATTAAGATTAATTGGCTTAACTGGGAAAAACTTTAATAAACAAAGGCTTTGAATATATTTTATCATAAAACATTTCTGTTAATTAAAATAAAGAAAATTATTAACTTAAATAAAACTAAAAACTGAAACATAAATTAAATTTAAAATTAAAATAAAATAAAATAAAAACAAAAATGGCAAATGCACATAAAATAATTACTAAAAAAATAATGTAAACTTAAAAAGAAAAGACAATAAAAATTAATTAAAACATAATAATTAATTTATATACTAAATAATTAATATTTAAAAACTATAATAGCATATATATGTATATATATATATATATATGGTGTATGTATCATGTATACGCTATAAAAGTTTATTATAGTTTTTTGTTTTATTTACATATTAAAAAACTGTTTAAAATATATGCTTTACATATTTAGAAATATATAAATAAAACCTGAAAAAGGTCAAATGTGACTTTTTATTATCTTTATTTATTTTTTTGTTCATTTAGGAACTTTTCATGCAGACTCTTAATTAATTGGAGCCCATGGGCTGTTTTACTTTAGCAGAGGTGGTGTTCTCCAGCGTCTCTCTGAGTCTGAGCAGCTCCCGCTGTGCCTCCTGAAGCTCATCCTGTAGCTGCAGCACCTCCCGGCGTGCAGAGCGCTGCTCCTCCTCGTGCTGCTCCTGCAGTGCAGTTAATCGCTCCTGCAGATGCTCTACACACAGAGGGAAATTACAAACACAGCTCCTGCAGGGCTGGAAACTGCTCCCACAGATGCACGCTGACAAAATCAGCATAAACCTCTCTTACTCACACGTTTAGTTATCTAAATGAGGACACTGCGTAGACCATTGTTTTTATACACAGCTAATATAAGCTTCACCATATGTTTTGTGCAGGCTCATTTACCCTGTTTTTGGGTCAAATTTTTAAAAACATTTTATTTTTGTTATTATTGTTAAACATGTATACATAATTGCAAATCTCAAACATCCAGTTTTCATTCTACTGTGATGCATAATTCACATTTAGATTGACGTGTAGTAAACTGACCGGTGTGGGATGGATTGAGCTGTCTGTCCGTCTCCAGGCGGAAGGTGGTGAGCTTCAGAGCGTGTAAAACACTTTCTAATCTGCACACACGTGCCACCAGAGTTTCACACTGTCTCCAGAGCAAACCCTCTCCTGCGGCACTCAGGGCCCGGGGGATGTTCACAGGACTGATGGGACGCTTAGAGGAGCTCCCGTCTGAAGAGTTCACGAGCAGCTGATCCGCAGACGCTCCTAAAGAGCCCAGACTCCTCACTAACTCCTCCGTCTGCTGCTCCGCTGTCTGAAGACGCCGCTGTAAGACCGACAGAGACTCCGGTGCCGTGGCCCCTACACTCAGGGGACAGATTACTGACCTGGACATTACTGAGAGAGAGATAGATGGACGATGGACAGACAGACAGACAGACAGACAGACAAACAGACAGACAGACAGACAGATAGATAGATAGATAGATAGATAGATAGATAGATAGATAGATAGATAGATAGAAAAACAGACAAACACAACAAATATCGTTTAATCTTAATTATATCTTAATTACATAATTAATGTCAGGTAAAAGTTCTTTTAAAAATATATACTGGTATTAGCATGCAATTTAAATCAGTGCAACGGACAAAAACTCACCTGAACTTGACGTGGGCGAATCTCATTAATAAAACATTTGCATTTCCGTCACACGCTGAGACGTAAAACACACCGTCTGTATATTAAACTGAACGCAGAGTAGATTTTATTTGTTTTTATCTGTAGTTGTTGCGTACAGAGTGAACACAGCACTTCCGGCTTAGATGGTTACCGTGGAGACCGTTCCCTCTCGTGCTCTGTTCTAAACTCCCGCCACAGCAAACGAAAAAAACTAGAGAGGAAAAATGCTTTGAAGGAAAATATTACAGAAGCGGGGCGTAGTGGCCCGGAAGTTCTATATGATTGGTCAGTTACGCGACTACAAAAGTCAAGTTTAACTCTTCACTGGGTGTTTTTCAACATTTCTCAAATTAATTTTTGCTACTGTAAATATTTATTCATACTAGGGCCACCAGGTCACGTGGTGTATCTTACTTTTCACATTTAAATCGGAACTAATCACAATCGTTTTTTTAATGATTAATGCCAAGATACCAAAATAAAAGTACATAAAATATTAACATTACGTACAAAGCACTGACATTACATGCAAAACACCCTTTATACATGTATATAACTATAAATAAATAATACTACACAACAAAGCTAAATAAAATCAGTCGTTTGTGATAAAAAGACACTGGATTTTAGTTTATATAATTTTGCAGCGATGATGTACATAAATAAAAAAAAAACACTGATTAAACTGAAAGTTTTAATATCGTGGAACGTCTGAATGTTTGAGCGCAGCTGGAGTCCAGTCGAGCGCCCCCTTGAGGAAGAACTCATATATAATACATAGTTAATGCGCAGTTAATAGTTCCGCCCAATAATTTTCTGTTTCCATGTACAACACAAAGTATTGTTTTGACAAGAGACTCCCAGACGCTTTTAAGAAGTGAATATTGTCGGTTTCATTTATTTGTATTTTAAACCTCCTTAGAATGTTAAAAAAACAAAGCATTTGCTATTATATTGAGGACAGCAAGGTATTTATTGCAATATAAAATTGTACCAATATATATTTCAGTTTAGTTTTGCATTTTAGAAATTAAAAGGATGAATTGGTTCAATGTCAGTCATATTTCACCCCAAAATAAACAGAAAATATAGATTTTTTTTTGCATTTAAAAATTATGCCTATTCTTAAGACCATTATTTATTTAGATTGTGGCATTTTTAAATAGTTTTAACACTGATACCATTTAAAATGCATCCATGATGATTTACTAAACATAAATAAAAGCAAGACGTATTTCTAACAATGAGAATTATTATATCTACCTTTAACGTAGGAATAGAATATGACTTCTTTATGAGATTCATATAAATGACTATCAGTATCGGCAGCAGATACTTTGAGAAACGCTGTACGAGGCAAAACACCACTCCCAAGTCTCATCAAACCGTTCTATCATGATCTAGAGAAACGAAAAAAATATTCCATCGCTTCTGAATCACTACTGAAAATGATTAATGATTTAAATTATTTTAACTTTCCCATGAAAAGCAGCTGATAACAGAAAACAAAACAGTAAAAGACAATGCTCATATAAATGACTTGGATTCAAGTTTTCAATTCATTTGCAGTGTGTTTAAACAGGATTTCCCAGCAGGAGCAGCAACAGAGTCGAATGAAGCACCAGCAGCCCTTTTTTTGAAGGTTATTCCTCAAAGGAGTTATGATATCTTCTCATAAAACAGGAGGTAGGCTTGGGAACTCTGCACTTTGGCCTCTGTAACCGGATGGACGCTGCTGTCACTGACGTGAAACCATGATCCTTTACTGGCCTCAGCCTGACCTGCTACGAGATGGTGGTTGGAAATGGATAATAATCAAAATTAGCATCAAGCACACTGTCCTCCAATATTAATGCATGTTCACATAAATCCATAAAGATCCTCAAAACCTCAGATTCAACAGCACAGATACTCACAGCCAGCATCGAGTCTCTCATTTTCTACAGAATTGCGTGTTGAGGGTCGGGATTTGACGTAGGCTGTGTAATGTCCAGACCGCATGGTGCCGCTGTGTTCCACTATACCATAAAGACTATACAGCACTCGCATCTCACCCTCCTTCACGCCCTAAAAACACAAACAGGGTCTGATGCACTGCTGATCTGCTTTACTGAACCCAGGAGAGATGTAAGGATGGATAAATGTTGTGAAAACCAACTATCATTCGCTCACCTTGCAGTTTAAAGAGCAGAACGGAGCGAGATCCAGGATGTGAGGGAACTGTACGTGTCTGTTCACCTTACAAACACTGTATCCAACCTACAGGCAGAGAAATGAAGGGTCTAAGAGCACTTTATGGAGTTAAGAGATCTGACAGAGTATGAAGAAGGTGTTTTACCTGCTGGAATCTCTTCAGGTGAAGCGTGAGCACTGCTGGAGGATCAGAGATCAACATCTGCTTTAGAGCATCTCTGTAAACAGCTTTCTTACCTGACGACAACAACAAAGTCCTTTTACAAGCTGTTTTCACAATTGAGCTTTATAATGAAGTAATCTAAAAAAAACTGCAAAGGTAAAGATTGAGCACAGTACCGTCTGAGGCTTTCTGTCCAGACTGGTGTTTTGAGCAGGTGACACACATCAGTCTGTTGTTCTCTGTGAGATGCTCCACCTCGGTGAACTGATAGAGACAGGACTCCACCGAACACTCCTGCTTCTCTGGTGCTGTCCTGCTGGTCAGGGATGTAAAGGCCAGCTCAGGGTCCTGATTCACTACGGTGTACTCCTTCACATCTTCTGGAGGCTCATCTCCATTCTCCATCTCACTTTCTGTTTTCAGTGACAGAGTATTCAGTTCTTCTGTTAACCCATCCTCTTCAGCACCATCCTCTTCCTCTACTGCTCTCACATCTAGTGCTCTTTCTCCCTCTACAGACACTTCTTCATAGGCCTGGTCTTCAGATAAAGCGTTAAAGCGGTTGTTGACAGAAGCAGCATGTTCTTGCTCGGACTCCTCCTCATCTTCATCCTGGTTTTGTGAGCATGCAGGTTTCTCAGAGCTCAAATTCAGGTTTTCAGCTGCTTCTGCATCAGCGCTGCCATTTACTGACAGACCTGGATCAGAGGCGTCCGGTGGATCAGCGCTGCTAGCCGTGCTCTGATTGGTCAGAG
>JAUCNO010026167.1:0-19691 GCA_032353835.1 Enteromius viviparus | reverse complement strand
TCCAGGCTGTACTACTGCTGTCAGCGATATGAGTACTTTTAATTAACATGTTTTCTTAATGCCTGTTGAACATAACAGAGACATTATTACAATTATTACAATAAATTTCTTACATACGGCTCCTTTAATGTTACACCAGTGGTTCAAATGTAATTTTACAAAGCTACAAGAATACTTTTTTTAGGCTGCACACACGCTGAACGTGTGTATTCTTGTACCTTTGTAAAAGTACGATTTGAACCACAAATGTCACATGGACTATTACAGATGTCCTTGCTACATTTCTGTGTGTTGATTGTGGTAAAATCCTTGCTGTCCACAGAGGGTCAGAAAGCTCTCAGATTTCATCAAAAACACTGTAATTTATGTTTCGAAGGTTTGGAAAGACATGAAGGCGAGTATTTAATGAAAGAAGTTAATATGCTGATTTAGTGCTCAGGTAACATTTCTTATTATTATGAATAGTTAATTATTAAAACAATTGTGCTGCTCTGTTTTTTTTTGTGGAAATTTAACAGTAATGCATTTATATAGCATTTAAACAGAAATCCTTTGTAACATTTATAAATGACTCAAAATCTCACTTTGATCAAATTAATGTATGCTAGCTAAAATTACTTTTTTTATAAAATCTTGCTGACCCCAAACCTTTGAGCAGTAATGTATATCTTGCTCTGTACTATTATTGCGATACAAAATGATTCATTTTTTAGATAGGATTTTTACCATATCGCCCACCTGTGCCCAAGCCTGCTTTATAAGTTTTATGACAGAAAAAGCTGATTTATAGAAATGATATTGTAAAGTTAACTAGCTGAATAAAAATGGGATCTGCTCAAGGCACTTATTTTATCATGTGGACAGCGCCCAGGAGGTACGCAAAATTTAGGAACTCAACCTGAAGACTGTGCTGGCAGTGTCAGTGCATCCGGTTTTCAGATACTGTGTGCCAACAGGGTTTTTTTTGTGCTTGGCTACAGCAATGCTCAATTATGGTAGTCACAAATTCCAGCACTGGATGAGCACATTTGAAAGCAGGAGCTTTTTGTGGACTAGGGTTAATGAGCTGATCAGTTGTTTCATTGTGCATTTCCTCCTTCTACAGGATTGTAATAAATCTGCTGGATTCATGGTTAACTCTAGATTAATGTGAGCCCTCTAATGACCGTTAATGATGTTGGTTTGGATACCACTCTCTCTTGCTCTCTCATTAATTTGAATTTAGTATCTGAAAATTGCAGTGAAATGCCAGACGCGTTAAGCTCTTTTTCTAATTAACAGAGATAGATTAAGTCTGAATCCGTAAAATCTTGTGTGAGATTTGATGTTGACACCAAGGCTGCTTGATAAATGTTGTGCATTTTTGTGAACTTGCAGAGGTTGGGATGATTGCAGCACTTTTCGTGGCTGTGCTGTTCTACTTCCCCTCCAGGCCGCCCATCCCTCCCAGCGTGGCAGCGGCTAGCCAACGTCTCAGCTACAGGAACAGCATCTGCAGACTGCTGAGGTATAACCAGTGCTCCGTTACCTCTAACTATTTTGAACAGATAATGAGAGAACAGAGGTTAGAAAGTAGAAATAGTTCAATTGAGATGGAAATAAAAGAATAAAAGGGAGATCTAACTTACTTCTAGACATTCTACTACCTATAAGCGACTTTGTAACTACATGTCAACTAATTCTCATTCATTTGCAACTACATTTTTAATAACTCTCAAAATATACAGTTAGGGTATGTTTAGTGAAATAAATTGACGCATACTTGTTTCTGTTGTGGACCCATCAAAATAAAGTGTTATAAGTTATTACATAGACAGTCTACTAATACTCTAATGACTGCTAGTTGACATGTAGTTGCAAAGTGGATGATGACCGCAGTTGTCAAGCTGCAGAAAGGATGAAAGAACCATAAAAGTTGTTCATGTCACTTAAGTATTTGAAAGGGAAGCTGTCTACTTTGTTATCCTAGGTGTATATGACTTTCTCTAGAAGACAAACAGAGTTTTAGGAAAATATATAGTCTTTTATAATGTGTCTAGATGGGTCCCCCAAGTCTCTTTTTGCAGAATTTTTTTAGTGTGACATAATCCAAAATCATTCTGATATGCAGATTTAGATGCTCAGGAAACATTTCTTCTTATTATCTCAGTTGTGGTAATAAGATATTAAATAATAGGACGAAAAACAAATCCTACTAATGCCAACATTTTAAATGGTGGTGCATATTGCATAAATAATATTGAATATTATAATGGTACATTTCCTTTTTGGTGCTTGAATCGCTTAATGTTGAATAAAAGTAAAAGAAGTGCAATTGTGCTAAATATCTGCTGCTTTTGTGTTCTTCTGAGGACACATTATCCATCTGATAATTCAAACAGGCTTGGAACAGCATAGGAATGAATAGAGGATCGTTAAAATCTCCTGTCCCTGTAAAATTCACGTGCAAGGATTACAAACCTTGAAAAAAGCAGAGCACAATACTTCTAGGAAAAATAAATATATAATGTGTATATCTGTGTTCTTCATTGGCATTCACAAGAGATTTTGCATTGGGTACATGTGCACATGGAGGCAACAATGGACATCTGTTATTTCAGGCCTTTTGTAACTTCCACATTCTGTCTCCTTGATCTCAGCATGGTCTCTGAAGTTTTATCATTGCTTTTACAAAAGAGAATCTTAATGAACAGGGTCTTGTCATTTCGCCACTCACCATATGCTGCGTTGTCATTTAATACACATCAAAGACAAGATCCTCTCCCTGCAGATTAATTACCAAGCCTTATGATGGCACACGCTGACCATCCTTAATAAATAGAACATCTTGATCTGTACATTTAGTAACCCACTAAAGTCCACCAAGGCCAGCGTGACCACAGCGGCACATTTTTACAGCTAGTCAGAATTCTCTTGATGTCATAGCACCCGAAACGCTTGGGGTAGTTGCGATATTCACAGATCAGAGGAAGCCAGCCCTGCTTTGAATGCTTTCTCACATCAACACTAGAGGAATTGGCTGAAATCTGTGAACTGGAAAAGATTGTTGAGCTTCCACTGTTGTAGAGAGTCTGCAGTTCGACCCCCTCCGAGGAACGCCAGAACTTTCCCACTCACAGAAGAGCTGAAAGCAAAAAGAAGAACAAACATGAATGGACGAAGTCACCCCATTGAGACTGTAATGCTGTCTGGAGTCCCACAGATAGGCAGAGTTCCAGTAGCCATCTCACATTTGTATTTGAATGGAGAAGTGGATTGGTAAAGGTTTGTAAAACAGCTGGTCTGCAGGGACAGTTAATTGGATACGGACTTGGGTCGTGCAATCGTGATTGCGTTTCACCTCCAGCCTCTGAATTTTCAAGTCCTTGACTCACCTGACTTGCTGAAACTTCAAAGTTTTTTTTTTTTTTTTGATCCTGGATTGTTTGTCGCAGTGAACATCATTTCATTGTTCCTTTATGGGAAACATTATCAAGTGTTGGATGACAGTACTAACAGTGATGATAGAATAGCATTAGTATTGATGGAGTTAAAAATGGCCATCACTTGCAAAATCTTCATCTTGAGTTATTAGAACCCAACAGGGCCTGCCAAAGACAAATGGCACTTAGCTGATGATCCTTCTGACTTGATGGCTCCTCCAAATTTGTCAAAAGAAAGGGAGGGAAAAAAGACTTTTTCATATCCCATAATCTAAATAAGCTCATGGTTGGAAAAAAAAGATGAATAGATATCGATCTCCTCTAGCTGTGAGGTTAATGAAACGGGTATAGTTGGAAGAAAGGGTCCTCTGTCAACACCTTTTTTTTTTTTTTTTTTAGTGATTACCTTCTTCAAGGTCTCTGTAAAATTCACTGAAACCATGCTTGGCTCTCACACTTTGCTGCTAATAGAGGAGAATTTCCTTCACACCCACTGGTTCATACCTAGAGGTAATTATGGGTAATGTGACATCAAAAGTCAAATTTTCTAAGTAACTATGGGTGCATTATATGATATCCAATTTATTTGTGAACTTATAATTAGCATCTTTGCCTTACCACCTGGTTCACATTATTATAACTTCTTTTCTCTGAGACAAATTGAGTTTTTAAAACAACTTGTACTCTTAGAATCTCAATAGAGCTTGTACTTCCTTCTTCCTGCAGTTTTAATCTAAGTTCCAGTTAAGCCTCTGGTGCTAAAAATTGCAGTATCTTGCCAAATCTTCATATTGGGGAACTAGATTGCATCAAAGCTGGCAAAGGACAAATGGCACTTAGCTGATGATATGTTTGGCTGGATGGATTCAACTACAATCAAACAACTTCTTCCTTTCAATCGAATCAAATGTGAGAGACTTCAATAACAAGAACCAAACTGCAACAAGTATTCCATTCAGCACACCGCTTCAAAAGATAAACAAAGCATCTTTGGAGAGCCCTCGTGATTGGTTTCAGATGCTTTGTTGTTTTGGGGGGGAATATTTCCTCTTGGGTAAGTTGGGGAGACACTGTTTGGGACACTTGAGGGTAAATAGGTAGAGAAGTGAGTGAGAAGGGTGGGTAATTGTAATTGGGTTGGGATTGATTGGAGACCTGCCAGAATCCACACATAAAGACTGATTCCACAAAGGGATTCACGACCTGTTTCAGTCTTGACTACAGCAATCCTGCGACTGGATAGATGCTCATAAAAATGCTAATACATGAGAAAAAACCATCCCTTATAGCAAGGGATTTTTGTATCAGTAAGGATTACCACAAAATTGACAGTACACTAAACCCTGCACTGTGCTTGTATTAATGGTTGCATCTGCATAACAACTTTGTTGTTGCTTAGCTTCAAAGGATTTGTTGGCAAAAAAAGGCGTGTTGAGAGTCTCGTAGATAATGTTATTATAGAGTGAAAGTATTTTGGCTGTGCCCTACAGATATTTGATTTATTAAAAACATGCAGATACTGATATTATGCATAGCTGTGCCCAGTGGGTCAGTTAGATTTAATTAGATGTTCAGAACAATTCCTGCTATGCTAAACTCTTGATCAAGGTCTATATTAACTGTTAGCTTTGCACATCCTTAAAGGCAATTTTTCATTTGCTGCAGGACCCTTAATCATTTTTTTTTCTAAATCAATTGTTTTATTTAGTCAATGTTTTATAATGTCGTATTCATTAATTTAGTCTAAAAAAGCGAATTAATTGGAATGTAATTTACAAGTTCGCTGGTGTATTTGCGTCATTTTGTTGCAATATTAATAAAGCTGTAATATTACATTGACCCTTTTTAGTGTCCTATTAAAAATCTTATTTGGTTGAGGAAGCTAAATCCATGTAAGACAAAGCTCCGCCTCTGGCCATTTTTTTAATCTAGCATTATTCTTTCCTGATATCTGCTTCTGCTATCAGTTTTATGTATTTTTTTGTATTCAAGAGACTTTTATCTGTCTGTCACTGGGCCTCAAGGTAGGATAAATGTTTGGTGACAGGCTGTAGGTATAGGAAAGAAACTCTACAATCCTTGCCTCTTTGTGAGATGCACAAGCTTTGATGTTCAGTTTCATGACAGCTCTGAAAGATCTGTTACTCTTTCAAAAATGGGCGTCATGCAGTCAAAATGCAGCCTAGTGCCTTAAAGTGCTTTCTTAGTGTTCTATTGTGAAAAGTTTTCATCAGTCTTCATCTTTGCTTTTGCTTTTTCAGCAACATGCGTTTCCTGATGATAGCACTCGCCTACTCCGTGCCCACAGGGGTTGTTGCCGGCTGGGCCGGAGTGTTGGACATGATTTTAACACCTGCTAAAGTCAGCCAGGTAAGACATATTCCATGTTCCACGCTGGGCCCATTTAGATGATGCATTATAGGTAATTATAAGGTTTTCAGAAAAAGAAGGATGTCTAGTTTATGCTTCAATCGTTAAATGTTTAATAAAACAATTGGATGTTGTAAAATTAATACAAATATTGAGTACTGATTACTTTCACACGTTTGTTTCAGTATGCTTTGTGTCTGAAGTAAGTTGCATTTATCAGATGTACAAATCATTTGCACCTTCTGTGAGTTTAATTATGATTAAGATGAAATGTAATTTCCCTGGATTAAATGGTTATTGACTCATGATTAACCCTGGAAGTACAAACACACACACACACACACACACACACACTGAAGTATTGACTGGAAACTCTGACCAAAAAACTGTTTGCCTTTCTATACTTTCTCATTAAAAAGCTGGCAGGCCTGAATGGGTGGACTTTGAACTTCAAAACGAGCTGTTAAAAACATCTAATTATAGTTTTGAAAATCCTGAGCTATCCATATGAAGATAGCCCTCTCCATCCTTTCCCTCTCCAGACAGAGCTCATCAGAATCTAATCAAACATACATGCTCAAGAAGCTTTTATTTGCATACTCACAAAAGTGCTCCATCTTTGATGGGCCAACCACAGCTTAATGAGATGAGCTCTCCACCTCGGAGTTTCTGATTCTCCCCAGCCTCCTCACATTTGCATCTGAAATGTGAGAGTTATGGGCCAAAGCAATCACGTAACATTCTAGGCCCAGCTGAATTACGGGCTTGCAGAGACAAAGATGATGTCTTGTAGCTTCTTTTCCAGGTAAACTAGGTGTTCTTTCAACTTGTATTGGAAAGAAAACCATGCAAGTTGAAGATAGAAGCCCTTTTTCCTTTTTCCCCAATATGTATCCGCTACCAAAGACATTGTGAGTCTAATTTGAATTTTCTGTCTTCTCATTCAAGTCTCAGTTCTTTTTTTAAACAACAATTGAAAGCGTACGCCGCAAGCATTTCCTTCTCCCATTTTTCACTTTTGTTGAGAAGGTCTTTTTTCCTAGTCATTTAAATTTGGTTGAAGATAAATAAGTTTTATCAAATGAACTGAAATTATATATAGATTTTTAGGAGCCCATTGTGTAAAAATAAATAAATGAACAATAAAAAGTGCTCACAAGACAGTAGTGTATTGATATTCCTCAGACGTTCTGGTTAGGGATTTGTTACATACCCCCAAACTCTTAAGTATTAAACCTACAATTTATTCAGCCAGGACCACTTCACAAACCTGGAATTGAAAAACTACTTTTAGAATTACTGCAAAAACATTGTTACGTAAGTTGGAGGAAATTGTTCACCCAAAAATGAAAATTACACCATATTTTACTCACCCCAAAGCCATTCTAGGTGTTTATGACTTTCTTCTTTCAGATGAACATGAATGTATCCTGGTTTTTCCAAGCTTTGTTATGCGGGTGGATAGTGCCCATTATTTTGAAGCTTCACAAATCGGTTATACTAACCTATAAAACTTACCTATCAAACTTGGGGGTTATCACTTGTCTTCTGAAGCAGATCAATGGTAGCCTGGCTTCCGCGACTATAAACCTCATACAAGCTTACTGGCCAAGCTACCTTACTACCCACCTTCTGGGAGGCGGGCTTAACCTGCGTCTATCAGATGCCTATGTATACTACTGGTTGAATCTACAACTAATCAGACCACTCATTCCAATGAAGTATGCATAACAGCGGAACCTGAAGCCACCGTAACCTTCATTAAAGCAGTAGGAAAACTTACTTACTTGTCTTTACTTACCTTAATTACATCTGCTCCATTTTCAAAGAAAAGCTGTCATTGGTTCCCTCTGAATCTGAAATGCTCTAAAATGGCAGCTTTGCCAGACTGACTTTGCTCGCAAAATTGAATGTAGCGTCACAAGAAGTATGGGTGCGCCCAGGCTATATCTATGGGTTTTTGTAACAAAAAGCTTTCTAGTTTTCAAATTACAATGTGAATAACTGATTTACGTTTTTTTTTCTTCCCGGGAGAGCAAAGTTCTGAGTTCTTATGCAAGTTATGTCATATGTCGAGTCAAAGGTCAGCCAAGAAGCCGTCATTTCAGTTATTTTTCCCCTGGAAAAATTTTTGGGTGAACTATTCCTCTAACATAAAAGCTAACTTGTTTAACACAATGTTTTTGCAGTAATTCTAAAAGCAGTTTTTCAATTCCAGGTTTGTGAAGTGGTCCTGGCTGAATTAATTGTAAGTTTAATACTTAAGAGTTTGGGGGTATGTAACAAATCCCTAACCAGAATGTCTGAGTAATATCAATACTGTATACAATATTCTATATAACATTCATTTTAACAAACATTCATTGTTTTTTTCTATTTGGATTCTTTTTTTTTTTTGTAAAGTGTTAGCAATTAACTTGACTCAGATTGATTTCGGTGTTGTCTTTGATAGAAAGCAATGAAGGGGATCCCGTTTCCATATGAAAAAGGCTTTTATTTAAGTTAGGTTTTGATCACTGTCAGAAGTCAACAACAAATACGTTTCCACATTCGCACGTGTTAATTTGCAAATGGAACGGTGGAACCTGAGGCAGAAACCATGTAGAGTTGTACAACAATAATTATCATCATTTAAGTGCATGGTCCTCTGCTACATTAATCAGCCATGTCTAAATGCTTCATTAATGGTGAATGGCCATTAAGCCTGCGCAAAATGACTGTGCACTGATTAGGCATACACCTTTTGCCCTTGAAAAGTCATCATCAAACTGAATGTGCATTCAAAATGACTGTTTTATCAGATCTGCCTTAAACGTCTCAAAACTAAGGTTTGAGTTTGTGGTGTGTGTGTGTGGAACTCTTTCTCCCTGATTAAAACTATAGGTGTAGCAGTGTGCTTTTCTGATTTAAAACCCATTTCAGTGAGTGATGCCATGCTTTTTTGCCCGTGAGGTTTCCAGTGTAAACATGTTAGTGAGCCGAGAGCATCAAGCAAGGAGATCTAGAATACCTGGAAAACGGTTAGCATTCCCAGAAGAATGTGATTTGTGTGATATTAGTTTATACTGACACCATATAATGAATGATGTTTTTGTTTGTTTGGGCTGTATTCAGCACTGTGCCCAGTTTCAGTTCAACCTGTTTAGAATTTAGTTGTTTTTTATTGATTCAGTGTTTTTCATTAGCTTACTGGATCTCAAGTGATGACCAAAGCATTTCCTAAACTGCATAGGCCACATGTAACATCATTTTAATACGGGTATCCACCATATCATTCTCCTCTTTGTCCAGGGTCCTAACATTTCCAGTGCACTATGCTGCATGACAGAAAAATTTGAATTTGAAATAATGGCTTGGACACACTTTTTGCCAAAAGAAATAGCATAGTGTATGATACCTCTTTCATTTCCTTGGGGAAATAGCAGTGGTACAGCAGTAGACATAAATCACAGAATGGAAATAACAATTAATGCATCCAGGGGCGCCGGAACCAGGGGGCCAAACATCGTCTGATATTAAATTATGTAGTATACCTCTGTTGGCTCGCGTTTAAAGCACATGATATTTTACATTCTGATTATGCACTATAATTTACTGTATGTTTTAGCACTTTGTTTATTTCAGATAGATAAAGATGTCCCTGCAGTAGGACATTTAATCTGCACACATATAAATTCTCAGAGCAGCGGTGGCTTACTGATTGTGTTAAGTAGACGATGAAATCTGAAAATGGGCAGAATCTCCACACATGGTAAAATAAACATTACATTCAGGTTTTTGCATTCAAATTGATGTTACATGTTTAGTTATGCACAAATTGAGCATCACATTTTACGAGGCTAAACTTACCATAGAAAATTGCCTGATCAGTGTGTCAGTATTAAAGGGATGGAATCATTTATAGACGATTTTTGATCACATCCTGATATTAAATTAAAGGAACATTTCATGAATTTCAGGTAGGCTCTACTTTGTATGGTTCATGAATATTAATTGGCTAACAATGAGCTAGTATTCATGAGCCCAGGGTTGTCTAAATAGTGACAATACAATCCACTCACAGACGTAATGAGATTCAGCTCAGGGTATAGTTGTACATCCTGATAGCTGCAGGTTGGAAGGTCCTTGAGGAAATGTTCTGTTGTGGGGTCAGTGTTTTGCTGAAGGTGCTTTCCTGTGCTGTGGGTGAGAGATGTTGTTCCTGATGCTGGAGAGCTTAGCCAGCAGTCTTCTCTTCATCCCCACCCCCAGCCGATTGAGCTTGATGCCCAGAAATAGCCAGCTTTTCTAATCACTCTGTTAGCATCGCTAGCAATCAAATCAGCCGAATCAAAGCCCGATGCTGTTTTAGACCAGAATTATTATTCTACTTATGTGGTTGTTATAGAGCAGTTTATTCAATTTTTCTGATCTGACTGAACAAGAGGCAAGTTTGTTTTTTCAATGTGTTTTAGAGCATTTTTTGTTGGTTCAGAAGACATTTATTAACAAATGGGTTATATAAAGCAATAATATCTCTCCCAGTTATCTTGTTTTTCTAAATACGTTTTGGCTAAACCAATAATACTAAATCTATCTGTCTGTCTTTCTGTGTACAAGACTTTTATTTTAAAAAGATACCATTCAGCAAGGATGCGATAATTTGATCAAAAGTGGCAGTATAAAATAGTTTACAATGTTACAAAATATTTATTGTAAATAAATGCTGTTCTGTTAAACTTTCTATTCTATAAAAGAATTCTGAAAATAGTATCACAGTCTCTGTAAAAACATTTTCAACATTGATAATAGATCTAGAAATGATTTTTGAGCACCACATCAGCAAATTAGAAGGATTTCTAAAGCGTCATGTAATGCTGAACACGGAGAATTGCACAGAAATACAAAAGAAATTACCTTATTTATATATATATATCTTATATACCTTTGAACAGTAGTGTGTGCGTATCAAAAAACAGATTTTTAAACACTTTTTTATTTAGTCATCATAGACAAACTTTTGTTCCTCCTGCGCTCTTATCAATACTGGGGTTGACCTCAGCCATGCCTGATATACACCATCTGTTTTATGAAGTCTGCTGTTGAACCAGACTCTTCATCAAAGACATGTTTGTGGACAGCATGATGTCTGGCAGCTTATTCTTCTCTCTGATCGACACTGCAGACGCCCCTGGCTCACTATCTTTCTTGCTGCTCTACGAGTGATGTCCAGCATTACAAGCAGCGGATGATCCCAGTTGATCGTACCTTTCTCTGCTCACACAGGTGGACGCGGGCTGGATCGGGTTCTGGTCCATTGTTGGAGGCTGCGTGTTTGGTGTGGCCATGGCTAGGTGAGTAATGGCCCTCTGCATGAAAAATGATGGTGGTGCTGTCATACATTAGCATTTGTTAGCATTTACTTTACATGTATTGTCCAATGACATAAAAAAACAAAAGCAGCAGACCCTAAATCATCATCCCTCCTTCTCAGAGAAGTCAATGCTCAGTTTTATTCGCTTAGTTTAGTATGAAATAATTAGTTTTTTTTTTAGCAGTGGTATATTTAAGGGGCTGAATTTAGAGATTCTTAAAAACTTCTTAGGGAGCAGTTTAGCATGCTGAGAGCATGCTACATCTCTCTCTAAATTCATCCTCTTTAAAGCACAGCAGTTACAGCCATCAAAGCATCTCTTTTCTAACAAATTGACTACCTTCAACAAAACATTTCTAAACAAAGATCGTATTTTAATTGCTGATCTGCATTCACGTTGGCATCTAAAGCCATTGCGCTGTGTCTAAGTGAATTCAATAGGTGTTAAAAATAGTTTTAAACTTTAAGAAAAATAAAAATCTCAAGATCACTCAGCTCTGTTCTGCGTTCTGTTTTGCAACACAAGCATTAAAAATTCTGCATGAATGCACCTTACGGTTCAAAACGACATTAAAGAACTAACAGCAATGAAAGCAGACTGTGGTGTCGCCTCGTGTTACCTGCACCTGGGCCAAAAAGTTGCGCTTGAACAAATGCAAAAGACTACAACCAACAACCGTGAGCCTGTACATTCTGCAAATACGTGAGAAGAATCAGCTCTTCGTAACTCTTTTGTGAAAAAAATCAGTTGCAATCAAGGGCCAACCTCCCGCTCCCTCTAGTGAAACCAACACGGAAGTGATTAAAACTGCAATTCATCGACTAGCCGCTGGGGGCTGGCTCCAAAAGGGAGTCAATCACATTGACTCTCCATGTTAAAATGCCCAACTTTACAGTAGAAAAAAACATGTTTACAGCCTGGTACAAATTTTTTTTTTGTTCTCTACAGCTAATTTTGCCCTTCGTGACAACTGTGAGGGGGGTGATTTTTTTTTATTTTTATAACTCATCCATTTAAATTATATTAAGCCTTAAAATTCTGCATAATTAAGGGCTTGGCCACTCGAGTGACAGGTTGATTGACTTGTTGTCTCTATCTGCTGTCTGTAAGCCGTCACGTTGCCGCCTACGTCCCGCCTCGTTGCCCATTTTGGATCATCCGAGAGTGACGCACGGTGACGCGTTGCCAAGATGGTGGCCGTCGGCTCCGCCCACTTTGGGCTTCAAAAATGCGCTTCAGAAACCTACGAGTGACGTCATGGACACTACGTCAATTTTTTTTTACAGTCTATGGATGCAATGCAGATAAGGTGTATGCCCTTTGTGTCACCTTTTGACTTCTTGCCGATCAAACGTTTGCTAGCTTTCATCACTTGTTTTGTGAACCGTAAACTCATTTACTAAGCTGAACAGCCAATCAGAGTGGTTACTCACCCAACATGCTACAGGCGTACCAACTTCGAAACCTGGCTTGAAGACCTTTCCCGACTCTCTCACGCCCTTCGTCCCCTCTTTACTGTCCTATACCAATAAGGCCAAAAAAAAGAAACATTCAAGCAGCACACTGACTAGTCTATTCAAACATATGAACATGTCTCCCACACTTTTTTGGGGAGATAATCGTAATTTTTTTTGGTTTTGTGAAGGGAAAAATGTAGGCTGTTGGTAAAGTTTTTACTTCTTTGAGACCAGCACTGGATCACTGTAGGAGTGGGCTGAATGACAGGTGGTCATCCTACACTGGCTATTTTCCACTTTACAGCAAATCAATTAGGGCAGGCGTCACATAAAATAATGCATACTCATGATATAACCCACGCTAGGCACAGTTTGTGTGCACCAGCCACTGACAGAAAGAAAAACTTCCTGAGGAGAGAAGATATGAACAACTGAAGAAAAAATGCATTTTTATACTTGTCACAATAGTGTTTATGCCTAATTATTAAAGTTTCATGACCAAAATCCTAGAATGCTGACGGTACTAGAAACTTTCTTTTTAGTACTTTTTTTGTTTGTGTTTTTTTTTTTTTAGTTTCTAAATGGTTTCAAATGAGTGTATCCATGACAACTAGGCATATAAACCAGTGTCAAGCTTGTGTCATACCTTTCAGGTTGTTCCTACGCTCCTACTGCAAAGACATTTATTTGGTCTCTGTTAGGTATTTTTTTTTCAGGCTGTTTTGGATCCTCCCAGATCCCAAAGCTAATTTATTCTCTTCCTGCTAATTTATTAAAATCAGCTTTTGTTATGAACAGTGGGTGAAAAATGCTAATGAAATGGTCACGTCGCACAGGCTGATTAAGACGCTGGCGTAGAGAAGAGAGAAAGAGCAAACTGTTGTCTGCAAAAAACAAGAGATTTGTCTGTCCCTGATGACTAAATGTTTGCAGAAGGGCCCCAATCAACACATCCAGCCAGGTTCTGCTTTTTGAAAACCTTTTAATTAGGCAAAGTCTTCATGTAATCAATTGTCACATTGCTGCGTTGGATTTTGGGTTGCTACTAGAAAAGCCGTTTACATGGGGAGGGACAAAGAGGGTTAAAACATCAATGAAAATCTGTGATCTGATTTAGTTGTGTGTGTGTTTATTCAAATGAGCTACAACCCCGAATGGGGATTCATAAAGCTGATTAAAGAATGCACACCCCGTCGATTGCTTTGGCACTTTTACATATTAGCTTTTCTTCACTTCGGCTGTTCATTTGGGACAGGTTGCACAGAGAAGCAACAGATGCCCCACTAAGTCTCTACAGCAGCCTGGTCCTATTAGTGGTCGTTTGGCGAGTGATATCTCATTAATGGGCCCCTGTGAGTTACAGGGTCCAGCGCCCTCACTGTGCCACGAATCATGCAGCAAATGCGTTAAGTTGAGTTATTATACGCCACTAGCTCTCCGCCGCAGAGCTCAGCCCTTTGGGTCTGGTCCATGCTTTAGAAAAATGGATGCATTAAAACTGAGCTGCAGGGGTGATAGCTGCACATTCTAATTGATGCGATTCTGGAGGCGGATATAATAGCCGCAAGTTTTCGTCAAAGATTTGTCCTCGTTCAGCGTTACGGTGGAGTTATACAAGACGGGTGAATCATAAGAGGCTGTCTCCGCAGGTCAATTAACGGTTTGTGGTGTGAGGTATGGTGAGCAGTTGGACAAACACTGGGATGCCTGACAAACCAGCAGACTTTAATTGTCAGAGAGCAGTCGGGAGGTAGGGGTGACATTGTGGGGTCGGGAATGTGCGATCAGCAGTCGATTAAAGTTAATGCTTAAAATTTAAAGGGACAGTTCACCCAAAAATTAGAATTCTTTTGATTAATTATGTTTTCGCAGCATTTCATATGTATTCCAAACCATGTGACTTTTTTCATTGAAAACACAAAAGGGGAAATTTGTGAATTTGAGAATGTGGTAACTGCTGTGTTGTCTAATAAAAGCGAATGGGAATCTGTGCTTTCAAACCTACACAAAAATAACCTAATGACGTATAGAGGATCTGTAAATATTTACTTACTTTTAAGTCATATGAACCATTTTTTATTACCCTTTTAGGTCACACTTTATATCAGGTGGACTGAACTACTATGTACTTACATCAAATAATAAGTACAATCTACTTATTGTGGTCATATTGTGTTCCAAAACACTTTTGCTCCTATTTTGGTGGGATTCGGGTGAGGTTAGGCAGAGGTTTGGCAGTATGGGTAGGTTTAAGGGTGGAGGGGTCAATCAGTGTAATTATGATTACAAAAAATTATTTCAGATGTACCTACATATAGGTATTTAAAAATATATATATATAATATAAAGTAAAAGCATGTACATACAGGATAAATGCATTGTTTCAAATAATTAATTTAAATATAAGTACATAGTAGTTAAGGACACCTAATATAAAGTGGGACCTGTAGTTTATTACTGGTTTCTAATTACATGAAAAAATTTCAGGTAATACAATCAGACTACTTTTAGATTACTTTTGATGTAACTTGTCTACCACATTGATTTAAATACGATAGTCTTGAACCATATTGATAAAAAATACAAGTAAAATATGTTACATTTGTCCTAATAAAACATAAAGAGCATTAAATATTATATTATGCCAATGTTTCCCAAACTGGGTTTTGTTAATGAAAAGCTAATAAATAATTAAATCATAAAAATGTAAAATTAAAGATAAAAAATATAAAAAATACTAAAATACAAAAAATATTAAATTGTATACCTTTTTACGTGCATGTCATGTGATCATGTGAATAGTATGTAATTAGTTAAAAAAATAACTGTAGTCTGATTACATATATTTTAAAATGTAATTCAATATAATTGCAATTGCATGTTATCAGTTACTACCCAGCTCTGTTCTTAACTTAAAAATCAGGGTGAGTAAATGACAACAGAACATTTATTTTGAGATGAATAATTACTTTAAAATGAATTAAAAGCCCATAAGCCTTCAGTAATTAGTTTTGCAACCTCAACACAACAGATAACAGCTTACTCCTCCATGAAGTGTTTTTATAATGGCTTTCATCTCTTTTGTTAAGAAAGGTGATGAAGAACGTGCCCTAGAGAAATTGCTATGTAGCTCCATCATGTTAGAGGTGCTAAAATATGTCTGATGACAGGAAACGTTGTGGAGAACTTTGTGAGAAATGATAAAAATAGTGTGGATCAAATATACATATTTGTTTTGAGTCATCTCCAGTAGGCAAGTCTTTGAGGGACAAGTCTTTCCGCATGCGTCTCTGACGTGGGTGCCGAAAATAACATCTGTGAAAAAAGTTTCACCTGCGCCTGCCTGCAATTTGCTTCCTCTGTACCTTTTTTTTTTTTTTCTTCGTCTTGTTCTGTCACCTTTGAGCTATGACTCGAGATTCAAGTTTCTCTCTCCTCCTCTCTTTTGTTTTCTGTTTTTGCCCTCAGGTTTGCTGACTATATTCGAGGAATGCTGAAGCTAATTTTGGTGCTGATGTTTGCCGGAGCATCCTTGGCGGCCACCTGGTTCACTCTCACCTGCCTGACCAGGCTTACTCACCTGCCCTCCACTCAAGGTATACTGTGCTGAAAAGGGCAGTATGTTCTTCCTTGTGCACATTTACAAAACCGTCGCCCCGCAGGGAGTCTAGTAGGCGAATGCTGGCATAGGCAAGCTGCAATTGTATCGGTGAGGGGGAGCCAGAGGAACTCATTAAGTCCAGATCAGTGAAGGGAAAAGAGAG
Organism: Enteromius viviparus; assembly: GCA_032353835.1. Classification (NCBI taxonomy): domain Eukaryota; kingdom Metazoa; phylum Chordata; class Actinopteri; order Cypriniformes; family Cyprinidae; genus Enteromius; species Enteromius viviparus. The sequence goes on along the minus strand of JAUCNO010026167.1, from coordinate 3,324 downwards.
TGGAGCTCTAGAGAAGCCGGCCTGAAACAAACATATGCCCTATAGATCAGCCAGCTCAAATATTACCATCAATTATCATTTTATGGTTGGCACCTGACTTTTTTTATCTGCTGTCTCCCAGAATTCCTGGCAGACCGAGCTCATAGACTCATGGGCCATCACTCCATCTGGCAAGATTTTATCACACACATGTGTCCCATTGCCGTCCGTGGCTTTCCATGCCTCTCGCAATTCATCTCTAATTCTAATGAACACAAGGCTATGTTGTGGCAACATCAATTCATCAGAATCAATTCTAGCTGGAATCGTTATGCAGAGAATAATTGACAGTGGACCTTCGCCTACCATTTCCATGTAATTTAAGGGTGCCGTTGTCATTTCCTTCACTTATACACTATACTTACCACATGGATACTAGTGCTTCCTTACATCCGGTGTATCAAATTAACTCCCGTCACAAGCCAAATGTGGGTATGCAATGTTTTTTGCAACAGGTAATTTATCTCCTCTTCCAGTCACTGTGAACTGTAAGATTTCTCAGAATGACTTTCAGCAAGACATGCTGTTGCTTAGAAGCAACAATGCATGCTTGAATAAACCCATTTGATTGTAAATGTAACAGCAGTGCAAGTGTTCCTAGACACGTAAGGTGTCTTCATGCCTTATTGCTTCATTTCAGTGGGTTGCATAACATTTTGAAAAAGATTGATCTTGTATCTGAATGTTGTAAATATTCTACAAATAATAACATTCATTATATTACTTTATGTAAAGAATAATTGACAGCAATCGACTTTGTGGCCACATTTCTTCCTTTCACTTGATACCATGATAATCATATGTCTGCAAGACGTTTTTTCTGGATTTGTGTTTGGAACTAAATTATAAAAAAAACATCATTATGTGCATCATTAGGTTGCAATAAATAGGTTACAAATAGTACTTTTATTTAGCATGGATGCATTAAGGCCCAATCCGAATTCTATTTTCTACCCCTTTGCCTACCCCTGGCCTCTTCTCCTTGCCTCTTGAAATAAAGTGGGAAGGGTTAAAAAAATGTTCCCCTTAGAAATGGGACACCACTACAACACTGTTATAAGTCATCATCCATTGTCACTAGCTCCAGAGGACATGTGCCGATGTAAGCACCGCTCATTTAGATGTACACATATGGCCGTAAGCAAAACAAAACAAAACAAAACAATACGTTAACGGTTATATGCCATAAAAATATATTTCCTAATATTGTGCAATCGGTGCAATCTGCTAGCAAACTTTTTTTTTGCAAACGTTTCTTTCCAGAACATCACCGTAAACACAAGACTGATAATAATATACATATCATGAAAAATTGTCATAAAAATCTTTATTAATGGCAAGAATTACTTACATTTATGGGTCTGCTTCCTCGAGTGAGCAGCCATGTTGGAAATTTCTCTTAGCCCTTTGTTTGAAGTGAGGTCCCAAAAAATCTATCTAGCCCTTCCGTACCCCTCCAACCAAAGGAGAATTGAAACACCCCTACCCCTACACGTGAACGCGCCAAACGGAGGGGAAAGTGTAGGGCTAAGGGGTAGAATTGGGATTGGGCCTAGATTAATCAGAAGTAAAATTTATAACATACTCATCTGAGAATTCAGGTTTGCCATCACGGGACAAAATTACATTTAAAATGTGTTAAAATAAAATGAGTTATTTTTCTGTTTTTACTATATTTTTGATCAAATAAATGCAACCTTTGTGAGCTTAAGAGACATGTTTTAAAAATATTGATAATTCTACTGAACCTAGTGTGCATTAAAGCAGTTTATAATGTTTCAAATGACTATTTTGAAATAATTTCAGTAGGTCTCATAGGTGTTTACATAGGAACTCAACACCTTAAGAGTTGAATCATTCATCCATAATACTGTTTTCTTATCATTCTCTGTACAGTCTTTTTTTAGCCTGTTTTTGAAACTAGTGCCCTGTATTTTCAATGACACAGCTGAGGGATCTGTTTCTCAAACTGCTGGAGAGTCTGATGTGCTTGTCCTCTTCCTTCGGCTGTCCATTTATCTCTCTGCCCTGGTTAGAGTTGGTTTGCAGTGCTCTTTTAATACTTTACACATGAAACAGCTTCTTATTATTTAAAATGACATTAAACTCAAGCGTTCTCATCAGACTAAAGTAGGGTGTTTCTTTTCCGCAATTTATTTTAATAAAATAGAATTTTGGAAATTAAAGTATATTTTAATCTGAAAAAATAACATTGTCTTTCCAACATTTGCCTAAAAAATGCAATTTCCACACTTCATTAAACTAAGATAAAAGAAAGGTTTTTGTAGTACCAATTTTAGCACATAATCATTACTTAAGAATGAGGTGTAACAGTGTTTTCTTAGTCGATTAGAGTAATATCCTCTGAAATAGGTTTTGCCAGCACAGGAAAATTGAGTTAGAAAGCTTTTCCCCCTCAAATACTCATTTGCAGCGTTGTCTTTCTTTTTCTATGTAAAGAAGGATTTATTCTTGAAATGTATTTGAGATACAACTCTCTTTCTCTTTGCTCCTTTAGCTACTCTCTTCACCTCCTGCATCCTGGTGGGTATCTTCATCAACAGCAGTGTGCCCATCTTCTTAGAGCTGTTCATTGAGACGGTTTACCCTGTTCCTGAGGGCATCACCTGCGGAGTGGTCACCTTCCTCAGCAACCTCTTCACTGGACTTCTGCTGTTTTGCCTCACCTTTTACTTTACAGGTACCTTGATATTTTAACTCTTGACAGGCAGGGCAGCATTTACAGCAAAGAAAACTAAGATTTTTCCTTGGCCTAAACAGGAGTACATGGAACAGATATGTAGTCTATTTAAACTCATTGTCATTGTCCAAATGGTGTTGTCTTTCTGCTGAATGATGATTAACTTTCAGTTCAGTGTAAATAGTAGCTTTAAGCTGAGTTTTCATGAGTCACTTCTGACAGGTGTCATTGGATTGACTGGTTGTCTGTGATGGTTTAAATTCTAGCTCTTGCTGTTGGTGGACAGTACTGTATGTGTTTTCCTTTCAAAAGGCATTCACAAGGCATTGTGTTTGATGTACCTACTTAATACATACACATACATACATAATATATACATAAATAACACACATGATTTATTCAATTATAATTAGTAGTTATGTTCTATGTTGCGAATGGGTGAAATCTCTTAAAACCTGTCCAGGAAAAGCACATTTCACCCCAAGACAAAAAAAGCTTAAAGTAAAAAAATATATAATAAATATTTATATATATATTTATATATATATATATATGTATATATATATGTATATATATATATGTGT
>JAUCNO010026106.1:0-19707 GCA_032353835.1 Enteromius viviparus | reverse complement strand
GATAGATAGATAGATAGATAGATAGATAGATAGATAGATAGATAGATAGATAGATAGATAGATAGATAGATATTTGATTTTTCCAGTTTTAAACAAACACAAACTGCTGAGTTGTGGAGATGCGTTTAACGAGAGCTCATAAAGTGCTGACTTGAGCTCCATGTGGAAGTGTTTAAATGTATGTGTGTGTGTGTGTTGGATGGCGAGAGTGTGTTGTGACAGACTAATAGTCCGTTCAGGTGTTTTCTGCCTTTGCCTGTTATAAATATGGGTGGCCTTGTTTTTGCTGGGCCGGAGGGTCATGTTTTTATGAGTCAGGCTAATCAGCTCCACTGACAGCGCAAACATGATAATTACCCCAGCAGTCACACACGTGCACACGTTGCTTTTTCTTCATCGGAAAGATAATATTTTGAACCTCATCAAAGAAGAGGAGTGTTTGAAAAACGCAGGTGAGGTGACACGGCTGTCTGACAGGTGGTAATTAGCCTGAGAAGGGCACGACTCAGGGGTGGAGTAATCACACGGCTCAGGTAGAAGCGCCAATGTTTGCCACTCGTTCTGCCCTTACTGTGATTATTGTGAAGAGGCCCTTCAAACATCAGCCGCCTTTCAACTTTTGTTTATAACAATATCACACCATCTGTCCGTCTTTCTGTCACTCATCCACTGCGTTTGATAGAGTTCAAAAACAAAAAGGATAGCTGAAGTGTGCCGAGCGCCGTATCAAATCTACGACAGGTGTTGTTTCAGCACCGAGTGTATTTACTAAGGCACATCCCCGGTGCTTTTCCCATCAAAGTAAAGAACTCCCACACTTAGCCAGATGTGCGCAATGCCTGTGTCAGTTCGATGCCCCCTAACCTTTTCTGCATTGACGACGGAGCGAAGGAGAACAGCGAGAGGGCAAAATGGCAAATGGTGAGGTGTACACAGTGCCCTCCCTGCGCTATAAATCAGACAGTCAGGCAGGCCTGAATGAGCTTCTCCTGCAGTCCTCGCTGCTGGCACAACCCATCGCCATTCATCACCTCCCTCCTTTCCTTCCTGCGCTCTTAAAGGCCACAGGAAGTAGCACAGACCATCTCCGCGACTCCACCACCCACTCGCGAGAGCATTTCATCCAGCCACCCTGTCAGCGACTCTTTTGACGCTCTCAGAAAGCAACACCTATAGAGTAGTTGAGAGAATACACAAGTGTGTGTCCTAGGACCAAATCATTTATATGTATTTTATATTATTATAATACAATAGGATGGTAACAAGTGAACACTAATTCACTATTTACTACAACTTGTTCTTCAAAAAAAATTCCTAATATGCTGCTTATTAGTAGTTAATAAGGCAGTTGTCAAGTTTGGGTATTGCAGAGGATTAGGGATGTAGAATAAAGCATGTGCTTAATTAGCACTAACAAATGTACTAATGTTCTAGTAATATGCATCCTAATAAGCCTGAAATAAAGTTTTACCAATATAATATAACATACTATAAAAATACACCATTTAAAATTATATATAATATATAAAATAATAATTAAACTGATGTACGCATAATGATTAATGATTTTATTATTTATTACATTTAAATATGTGAAATATTTTAGTTTAAATTTAAAATAAAAAAAATAAATAAATAAAATTAGTTTTAAAATATATTAGCTTTAGATGTCAATGTATAACATAAATTCTGTAGTAAAACACACACACACAAAAACACACTTATTAAACTATTACTTTACTATTTTACAGTATTATTCTATAAATAAATAAATAAAACACTATATTCTACCATGCAATATTGTAACAATATTATTACAATCATATCAATAATACATTATTCCCGTTTAATATAGGTATTTTCTGCTAAAACATATTCTGAGATATAATTTATTCCTGTGATCTTCATTATTTTTGAAACAAGATCCTTCAGAAATTTTTTTTTTTATTATTATCAATGCTGAAAACTGCTGTGTTGCTTCATCTTTTTAATTAATTAATTTATTTGTTTATATTTTTTGTGGAAGCCTTTATACATTATTTAGAATAAATAGATAAACAGGTAAATAAAATATTACATGCATGTATGTATTAACATTACATAAATCCATTATACTGATATTGTTTTAAAATAACTAACTAGGTCACATAAAAAATGCCATGCTTTTTAAAAAGGTATTCATTCATTCATTTAGTGTCTAGTCACACAAGCATCATTAACACCATGTCCTTCAGTCAGCTTGAGGGTCAGTGTGACCTCAGTGATTGCTGGAGGAGTTAACAGGGTTTGTTTCTTACTGTAAATTGCATTCTATAGACCTTGCTATTATTCAAACTGTCACTAAAACATAGCCTAATCTTAGTGATAGTGAAATTCATTTACCAACTAGAGGCAACATGCCATTACAGAGTCACAGAATGACACTTTGGAGGAACATTTAGGTGCAAGTTTAGGCAGTCAAGAAACTTCAGCTCTGATCACATACAGGTCTGTAGGCAGGGTAATAAGTCTGCAAAAGTGAAATGGGGTGCCTGATCCCCCGAGGTTCCTCTCAAGAAAGAGAATGAGAGAGAAAGAGACAGAGAGATACTGTACATTCTTCACAGTATCAACGAGCAAACCATTAGCCTGAATCCAAAATGGGTTCTGTTATCCTGTTGGCCTTAAGAATTATGATAGAGCCATAACAGCAATGGAGCTGATAAAATCATCAGACAAATAGACATGTGGACAGAGAAGAGAAATATGCAGGGATAAAAAGACTGAAAGAGGGAGAAACAAAGATAAAAAAGCATACTTTCAATTTAAGTAATGCAGAGCAAATAAAAAAATTACATTTATTAATTTAGCAGATGCTTTTATCCAAAGCGGCTTGCAGGTGGAGTAATACATATAAATTATAAAAAAAATGAATAATAATTATAATATAATTATATATATAATATATATAATGCTGGCAATTAATTAATTAAAAACGTAATTTTTTTTTTTAATTAGTAAATAATTCAGTTATTTCCTGTGTCGTCAGTACCCTTCACCCATTAATTTTATATATATGTAAAATATAGCAGGATTTTTGGTTTTTAAACAATAGCACAAATATATGTATGAATGAATAATGGATTTGCTGAATGTTAATGTTATTAAAATTTCAAAAGGCCAACTAAGCTCTTACAGCTCTGTTAAGTTTCATTCTATTAATTTTCTTCTCATTGTTTGAAGAATGAAAACTTAATCAAATTTAAGTGCCTTAAGTATCTCTAAAAGTCTGGTATAAAGAGGCACTCTATAATCCAGTTGTGCTTTACTTTTAAGGCAAAATTTGCATGATTTTTAGCTCCTCCACTAAAAATGGTCCATTATTCCCTCAGTGCAGCTCTCCTAAATGTTTTTGAAATTATTTGATTATTTGATTATACAACAGAAAGATGACAACAGCTAGTTTAGCTTTTGTGCGGTGATATACGATGTCAAATAAAAAAAAAAAAAAATGAATGGCCACGGCACAGATATGTGTCAGATCAAGAAGCACACATGAAAATAAATCATGGAAAAACATCATTAATGAACTACTTTTACTTTGCTAAGAGCTATTAGTTATCCTTTTTAAAATCGCTGAGACTGCAGAACAGCTGCGGTACTTCTTTCCTGAAGCAGTTTCAGAAAATACAGTATCTGGTCTGAAGGCAAGCGAGGCCACCAGAGTAGCTTTTGTTACACTAGTACAGGTGAGAATAATAGACCTGAGCTGGTGTGATTTTGTCTTCCATTTAGATATTAGGAGAACTTGTAAGGCTTTCTATATCTCTGTTCCTCTATTTTTTCATTTCTAAGTAGGTTTATATCGAGGGCCCCGGTAGTTCCCTACTCTTCACCAAACAATGCCTTTAAACTACACCGTAAATCAGTGGCACGGAAACTGTAACAGCAAAATCCACAGGCTCGTAAACTAATATTGAAATAGGTTTTGATGCACACACATCTCTGAGTACTTCTGAGCTCTTTGTAAGACTCAGTTTTCTATTTTTTATGGATTTTTAAAAAATTTTTGAGGACCAATGTGTATATAAAATGAAAGATTTTACCATGATCTCAAATTTTATATATATATATATATATATATATATATATTATAATTTATTTATTTAATTTTTTTTTATAGGTTTTTGGTTGGTATGCATTATCCTTAGAAATAAAATTGGTCCTATGTATAATTGCATATTCTCTAAACTATATTGTTGTTGCTTTCTGAGAGCGTCAAAAGAGTCATTTACAGGGTGGCTGGAATTTGACATTGAGGTAACTTAAAATAAATGTTGTTCTGTATTGTTAGACTTTATGGTAACACTTTAGAATAAGGAATAAATTAATAAATTCCTAATTAGCTGTTTTTTAATAGGTAGTGAGGTACCTTTAGGTTACATTTAGTACATTTAGTTTGGGTAGGATATAGAACAAGGCATTTATACATGCTTCAAATAAATGGCTAATATTTTCGTAATATGCATGCTAAAAAGCAACTAGTAAAGAGAACCTAAAATAAAGTGTTACCGACTTTACAAATAAGGTTTCCACAAAATTGAAACATTTGCCCCTGCTGAGACAGAAACTTTGAATCACAGTGTGTTCAGCGTGTGCTTTGGTTGATTTGTTAAACTGAAGCTAAAAAGCTTTGTGGAAATCAGTTCTTATCCCCCTTGAGGATTTTCAAAGGTAAGCTCTCTTTTTTTTAGCCTGAATTTTTGAGGCACATTTAGATTTACAATGACAAATGCTGGAAGATTAGCTCTCTGTAAGCCAGCTCTTATGAAAATTTACAGTTCTGCATTAATATTAATGGATTATTTTCACCTGCTCGCTTTCATAAATAAGTGCAGTTTTTGTCAGGCCCTGTGTAGATCACCTGGACGGAGCTGAACATCACCCTGTCAGTCTTCACACGTCCGTTTTGTGAATTAATTGGAGAAATTGCAAATCAGGTAGCTGGTCAAATAATTCATTGTCAGATCCAATCAATATGCAGGGTAAATCAACTCATTTAATTTATAAATGATCTTAAATAGATCAAATGACCAATTAAACAATTAGCATACATTTAGCGATTAATTAATAAGCCCATTAATCATGTCATTACAGTTGAGAATTTTGAAGGCGGCAAGTTTTTGAAAGTGCCAGGCATGCCGGCGTGGAGGCAATACGTTATGTGCGGAGAGTGCAGCCAGTGACACAGAGAGATTTACTGTGCTAAAAGCAATGCAATTAGGAGAGAGGTTGAGAGGCTGGAGAGGGTATGCGTGCAGTGTTAAAAGGAAGAGAGATTTGACAGGCGTGGACAGACTCTTTTCCGCTGATGAAAAAATATACAAAATGGGCCCTTGTTAAAGTACACTCAGGATAATTTGCAAAGCAAAGTGGCCTTTACAAAAATGCTTTTAAAAAGTTTCTAGGTTAACTTTGAAGTCAAACATCAGCATAGATTAACAAAATGCATAACAAAGCTTTATCACCAAGAGTTTAAAGGCTGAAATATTTTTGCTTGATGAATCACGTCGAATTCCGATTAAATAAGCTCAGGAAAAAGTTTCATAAGGCATGATTCTGTTTCCTAAATATATATTTATATATATATATATATATATATATACACACACACACTTTCAATATTTATTGTTTAATGTATAATTGTTGAATTTTTTTTTGGTTGATTGATTGATTGGTTGGTTGGTTAGATATTTATTAGTTAGTTACCTATTGAAACTGTCTAAAAAACTGTCTTCCTATTTTACTTTTCCCAAAATCCACGGTTAAACATGGTTTTATTATTTACATTCATGCATTATTTAGCATGCTTGTTATTTGCATCTGTATCTTATTTGTAGATTTTTTTTTTTTTTTTTGCATTTTGTTATTTATACTAGTAAATTATATTTATACTAGTATTTATACTTCTTTTTTTTCTATTTAGCATTGATATACATTAACATTGGTATATATATATATATATATATATCTATATACAGTACTGTGCAAAAGTCTTAGACCACTAGTATTTTCACCAACATAAAAAAAGGTTTTAAGTCATTATTTCTATCTTTTGCTGTAGCGAAATATCAGTTTACATTTTCAAACATGCAATGTGATTTTTGTCTACACAATCTGACAACAGCCACTGCTCCACACAGAGATCTGATAATCATCCAGTCTTTTTTCCGAGATACACTTGCTCAAATTATTTCAGGTGGCTTTCCAGGTTTTTTGAAGCATTCTGGGGATGTTGACACAGTTCTTCTGGATTTTGTCTGTCTCAGTTTGTTCTGTTACTTCGTGTCATTCCAGACAGACTGGATGATGATCAGGGGCCAGTGGCATAAACTTAGCCTTCATGTTAAGACATTGTCTTAAGAGCTAGTCTGACCAACTAGCATTCAGCCTAGAGTAATCTGTTTTATTTTTTGGATTCAACTTAGACTAATATAAATTTTTAGGTAACTGAATTAAAAAAAAAACTGTTAAGTGTTAAATTGTCACACCCTGTGACAGAAGCTCAGCCCAGACAAAACTAACATGGAGCAGGAGGAAACAGCGAGTGCGGAACCGTATTCAACATTTCTTCAGATCTTACAAGAACTACAAAATACCGCCCCAGTAACCTCTGCAAGTCCTGTACCCTGACCTCATTCCTTCTCAGGCGATCAAGCATCATGTAAAGGATTACTGTTACAATGGTCGCTTTACTTCGAGGCTCAACCAGATATTTTTCTCACTGACCGTAGTAAAACTGCTAATCATTACTCTGCTTGCAGAAAGAGCTCTCCAGTGGGCAGAAGCCTTGTGGGCTTCCCACAAGCCCACATCTCTCATCTTTGACTCTGTTTCTACAACAGTCTAGTCTTTGGCCAACCTACCTCGTCACTCACCGCTCAGGAGGAGCTGCTACAACTTTGTCAAAACGATCTCCCTATACATGAGTATATCCTCCGTTTTCGCACTCTATCTCTTTCAAGTGGCTGGAATGAGTCTGCACTACTAGCAGTGTTTCGACGACGTCTTAATGCGAACATTCGCCAACAAATAGCCATCTATGAAGACCATGTGGGACTTGATGCCTTTCTAAAGCGAGCAATAACCATCTCTCAGCATCTCGCAGCTTGTGAAGTACCTGTCACGTCTGCACCTTCACCAACCGTCACCGAAGAGCCTATGCAAACAGACTCATATAAACTGACAGCACCTATTTTAAAACACCCAAACCCCGACTTACCTTTTGTGGTGGAAGTGGATGCAGCAACCACCGGAGTTGGTGCCACTCTATCCTAATGGCACGGCAATCCATCCAATACCTGAGAAAAGCCCGCCGATTAAACCCACGTAAAGCCTGATGGGCTTTGTTTTTTACCCAATTTGATTTTAAGATTTCTTATAAACCGGGTACCAAAAACACCAAGGCCGTCTACATCCACCTGATCCCACTCCTGAAAACCCTGAAACAATCCTACCACAAGATACCTTCCTCGGACCCATACAGTGGGCTTTAAACACACAAATTTAGCAAACCACACTTCAAGAACCAGCTCCACCTGTAGGACCAGCTAATCGGCGGTATGTATCTCTTACTCTTCGTCAAGATTTGTTGGAATCTGTTCATGCATCAGGTGGCAAACGCACCTTCGCACTCCTATGGAATCAGTACTGGTGGCCAGATATGACCCGAGATACCTACCGGTATGTAAAAGGATGCTCCGTCTGTGCCATGACAACCACACCATGTCGTCTGCCCGAGGGTAAGCTGATTCCTTTACCTATTCCCGAACGGCCTTGGTCTCACATCGGCATTGACTTCGCTACAGACTTACCCAATTCCGATGGATTCACAACTATCTTGGTAGTCGTAGATCGATTTTCAAAGGCCTGCAAGTTAATACAATTACCTGGTCTACCCACAGCAATGAACACTACCCAACTCTTGTTTTCTCAGATTTTCAGACACTTCGGCATCCCAGAAGATATTGTATCCGACAGAGGGACACAATTAACTTTTCGCATCTGGAAGGAATTCTTTAGACTACTTGGAGTCTCCATCACATTATCCTTGGGGTACCACCAACAGACGATAGGCCAGACAGAGCGAAAAATTCAGGAGATATCCCGCTATCTCAGATCTTATTGTCACGGACATCAGGAAACCTGGAGCCAGTACCTGCCAGGGCCGAGTATGCCCAAAATTCGCTCCGACAGGAAACCACCGGATTAACACCTTTCCAATGTGTTCTAGGGTACTTCTGGTTCAGAGAAAGCGAGAGGGTGTGGGAGTCAGAACATATACACCTACAGAGAGCATTAAGGAGGCATACAAGGTGGGCTGATGCTCGTCGCTCCCCAACACCGGAGTACCAACCGGGCGAACTGGTTTGGTTGTCCACCAGATACATTAGGCTTCGGACACCCTGCCGCAAATTAAGGCCTAAGTTTATAGGACCATTTCCCATCCTCAGACGAATCAAAGATTTTACCTATGAACTAAATCTACCACCACACTATAGAATTGCACCTACCTTTTACGTCTCTCTACTTAAGCGCCACATTGACCCAATGTTTCCTCCCTCCACAGACCACCCGGAGCCCCCTCCTCCACCCGAAGTCGAAGCAGCCAAGAGCATCTACAGAGTCCAAGCTATCCTCGACTCCCGGCGGCGGAACGGGCGACTCCAGTATCTGATCGAGTGGGAGGGCTGCGGCCCAGAGGAGAGAAGCTGGGTTAACAGAGACGATATACTCGATCCATCCTTAACTGCCGAATTCCATCAGTCACACCCTACCTGTCCAGCCCCTATAGGTCGTGGCCGCCGTCGGGTATGAGCGTCAGTAGCCGCTTGTGGAGGAGGGGGTAATGTCACACCGTCACACTCAACTGGTCCAGGATCAGCACTCACCGAAAGCACACAGTCACTTGTCACCCATTCCCAATCACCTGATTATTAACACCTGTCAACCATCAGCTGGTTCCCATAAACGATCGCTGAGCCAGACATGCAACGGCTGACCTCAAGGTTAGATGCCAGTTCTCAACTGAACCTGTCACTTACCTGCCTGGATCGCTGAATGAAATCCTTAAGGAACTTCGGTGGGTTGAAAGACTTTGCTAAAGGGACTTTATTGAAAGACTTCTAAAGACTGAGTATACTTACCTGTTACTTACCTGTGAGAATCTACCTCTTCGCTCCATTCCTGTGAATTACTTACCCAAATACTTACCAGCGGTGATCCTGCTTTAAGTTGTGGAACTGTTGTTACTCACCTCACTTTATATTTACCAGCTAAAGAGAATTCTTATGTTTGTGCACTAATAAACTCACCTGTTGATTGAATCCCTCTTGTCTGTGTTTCCTGAGCTTTACATAAATAAACATTTAACTCTAAACTTTTAAGACTAGTCTTAACCTTTTATGCAACCAGCCCCAGATCTGTGTGTGGAGCACTGACTGCTGTCAGACTCCTTGTGCAGACAATAATCTCACTACATTATTACAATTAATACAAAAATAATGTTTGAAAATGTGAAGTGATGATTCCAAATAACACGCTAACGCAAAAGATATATAACCGACTTAAAACCATTTTTGTGTGTGTGTGTGTGTGTGTGTGTGTGTTGGTGAAAATCCCACTGGCCTAAGACTTTTGCACATCACTGTATATACACTGATATAAAAATTCTAATTAAACTTTATTTGGAGTATTTCTAATGCACATTTCTTAATATTACACCTAATTTACATCAATTTGTTTTTATATCACTATTCATTTTATTGTTTGATTTACAATATCAGTCTTTAATGCAAGACACTTAAAGTATGTCTGAAATATACTTGCAATAGGATCAATACAGCAGAATTAATTATTAAGCACAACATAAATGCATTTTAAATACATTTTAGTTGCATTTAAGTTGTCTATTTAATACTTATATTTCATCTTTCAATTACCAAACATTCATTTGAACAGAAAACCTTCAAACACTGAACTCTGCATGGTGTTTTTCTTGTTGGTAGTGCCAAGTGTCTAACGCTCCAGCTTCAAATGGAATGGAAACAGCAGTTCTTTGTGAGCACATACTCAGGGCCCACCCAGGAAACTTGTGTGTTCTTGCTATTAAACTGTCAAGTAAATAATTATTCTACTTATGCTATTTAACTCTCCCATTTTTAGCTCAAAGTGGTGTAAGTTTTGAACCTTTGACTGTGGCATACATCGATGAGACGAGCCAAAGGGAATCTAGATGTCAAAGGTTGAAATGCTGGAGTGAGAAAAATCTGGTAACTTGTTAAAGTTTTTTACATTTGACACTTGCAAAGCATAAAGCTACAACTTCAACAGCAAGTGTTAACTTGCTAAACAGACAAAACCACACAATCTTTAGCTGATATGTTGACCTACACTTTCAACAAGTTAAGTTTGTTAAGATAACAAGTCCCCAGCAGTACAGTATCTTTACTCTTAGGACACATTGATAATTTTCTTTTAGTTTTTAAACTCATTCAACACATCAGGATGATAAATTTTTTACTTATCTTTTAATAATAATAATAATATCAGTTGCATATAATAATCTTGATGTTACTGAGCTGTCCTTTTTTAACATCTCTGCTCACTAGAAGTTTGACGAGATATGGTACGGAAGCTGCATTGCAAACTCTAAATCTGATATTAAAGGGGGAAAAAAATGGTAGAGGAAGTTGGTAGATTTTAAACACATTCTGAAAGAGTCCAGGCTAATTATTTGGTAATTATGGGATGAGAGTTAGAATTGCCTGCACTATTTTCTTTAGGTGATATTATGTGTTGATACTCAAGAAAACTTGTAAAAATGAGTTTGACATAGCAAAAGCATACGCTATCGTGCAACTTGAACTTTTCATGCTGTTATTTGGTTCTCAGGGAACGTGGGTTACGTTCATAACCTAGACGTTACCCTTTCAGTCAAATCACTTCGATGTTACATATGGGAACACCCATGGAACAAGAAATTGCTCTTCCTGGGATGCTGCCGACCCATGGGCCGATGGCAGATGAGCCAGAAGCTCCCGGCCATCCTCCAGGAGTGGGGACGGAGATGTCGTCGTCCCCTGAAGAGCAACCCTCAACACCTCTAGACTGGCCGTGTCAGGGACGCTTTGCGGCGTGCGGGTGTTCCTGGCTGGTCCCTGAGCTGCGGGCGGTGCCCCTCGCCCACGGGCAGCTCGCTGACGGGCCACTGGTGTAGCATTGTGTCCCTCAGCGGGGGTCAGAGAAGGAGGTCTGGGCGTTGCTGGGGGGCGGCATCGGCGACGAGCAGACGGAGATGGCGCACTCGGGGACTGGCTGGCAAAATGTGTGACATCACCTCAGTCTGCTGCCGGACTCTCAAGAATTCCTGGTGCTTTATTGACCCCTGCCACCTGCGCCAGAGAAGTCACTCCTGGACCACAGCTGTGGACATCACCTGGCCATGGGCACGTGCGGCAACCTTCGTCGTCCAGAGAGCGAAGTACCTGCATCGCCCCTTGGTCAGGACCAGTCTGTTTTAATGCCTTAGCCAGGTAGACCTGCAGCGTTGCCACAGCATGCAAGGCGATGACAGCCTGCCCGGCAGCACAATAGGCCCTGACCATGAGAGAAAACGTAGGGTGCCTTGAAGGACGTGCTCGGCCCCGTTACGGGGGGATCTGTCCTCTCCGGGAGGACCACGGCACTATGTGGTGCGGCAGGAGTCTGCAGGGCTTTTACATCGGACGGAACATTCTGTACAGACACCTGGAGGTCCGCCAGGTGCCTCGGCGTGGCAGTTTAAAAACTATTACGGGTTAAACAAGCTGCCAGGAAGGACACGAGGGGAACCATCTTGCGAACAAGAGGCGGGACCTCAATGTAGCAATGGGTATCCACTCGCAATGAACGCATGAATCATCCACGAAAACTGTCTCAGCGTGTTCTTGCCCCAGACATGTGAGGCAGCTATCGTGTCCATCTACAGAGGTGAGGAAACTCCCGCACCCATAAACGCACGGTCGGATCGACATTCCGGAGAACGCTTTACCAACCGCAAAATTTATTTATTTTTTTTCTGGATTGCCCAAGGAAGACCTTTGCACTCTGTGCACTCAATAAGTCTTTGCTCGCTGGAATGCAAAAAGTTCGCACAGCCGCCTTTGAAAAAAGCCACCAACTCGCGGGATCCGCTGAAAGCCGCCCAGTAAACGCTACCAGACGACAGAGCAAAAGATAACAGGAAATCTTTTCAGTATAGATCAACTGTCAACTTCAAAACAGCCAAGGGGATCTCCAGCTCCAAACAGCCAAGGCTCTGAAGCGAAAAGCTGCATGTGCACTGCGCTCGTGCTCTCTTATACTCACACTGTGATGAGGTGCTCCTGAGCGCAATATTGTATAAAGCTCAAAGGCAATTGGTCTCTCTAGCGAGATCCCATATGTACCGTCGAAGTGATTCGACTGAAAGGGTAACCATGATACATCTTTTACATAATTAACTAACATAATTTCTTTGATATAGAAATCTTTTGTAACATTACACATTTCTTTACTGTAAGCTTTGATCAAATGAATGCATTCTGAAGCTTCAAACTTGTGTTTTTTTAAAACCCATTTTTGCACCCCTGACTTTTAGTTACTATGAACACCGCTGCGCTTTAAAGCCCAGTTTTTGATGGAAATCCTGAATGCGCTGGTGCATTTGTATGTTTTAACCCTGCCTTGAATCAGCCCGCCGTCAGCAGGACCGTCCCCGACCATGCATGGTATGGGGTTTTCTGCTCTAATCACAGTGAACCATAAGACATATTTCAATTTCCTTTGATCCTCATCGGTGGTATAGTTGGAAAACCTGATCATTAAAAAGGCATATCACTGGGCAGCAGTTTTCCTGGTGTTTCTGTCTTCCATCTGAAGGGCTGGTGCGTGTGCGTTACATTCATTTTTAGTTCTTAACCCAGTCTTCACAGAAACTTCTTTCAGAGTTCAAAGCTTTAAGTGATTGGCCTGCATGTGACTTGAGGATACTAGAAAGCTTTGAAGTTCAAATTACAGTTTGAATTCAGAAAGGGCGTTAACAGTGGTGGATTTAAGGGGACTTTTTTGAAAAAGAACTATTTGAGAGGTGAACAATATACTTCATTGTTGGTTTTGAGAACCAAAGAAATGCACCTGGCACACCACTTACATTATGAAGCATTACAATGTCTGGTCAAAACTAATGATATATACAATAACACTGTATCTATGAATATATATATACATATATATATATATATATATATATTGGTTTCCTCTCTGTGACATAATGAAACTTTTTTTCCCCCTCTCATGGGTGCTAATGTGTCAGCAGACAATGTCAGATCAATACCGAGCCATGGCTCTGTTGAGCATAAATATATTTCTTGGCCCTTAGCTGCAATTTTGTAATTCAGAATCTGTCTCAATTTTCTTGCTGGCAAAGAATGCTCTCTAGTAAGTCCATCTCGCTCCCCTGCTTACCATAATCAGCCCTCTGTTTTTACAGGAGACTCCATGCGGTGACAAAGGCAGCGTTGCGAGTAGAGCAGATAACTGCAGATCAACAGTGTCAGGTAAAGTGTGATCAAAAGACGGTTAATGTGTTATATACCAGCGTGCCTGAAGAGTGGGTGAATACTCAAATCACTCAGTGTCAGGGAAATATACCTTAAGACTCCCTGCTTCTCAGCACATGCACACATACTTTTTCATGCCACTCACATTATGTTAAAATAACACTTTAAGTCCACAGTAGTACAGTATCTTTACTCTTTGGACACATTGATAATTTTCTTTTAAGTTTTCTAAGCAGTCAGAATTTTCTTTTCTTTTTTTTGTTTGGCCTGTCAGACTATAAAAAATATGAAAAATCACATAAAAGGAAAGAGGGATGCAAGCTATATCTAGCAACCAGAATTTCATAAAGTGGCTGTTTTAAGTTTGGGCTTGCAAGCAAGCACATAGTAATGTGCTGAAGACACTCAAAACAAATTAGAAATTTCTTAGCAACTGCCAAGAAACAAACCAAATCACCGTCACATAGTGCCAGTGAAAGTGATTCTATTGACTGAAAGTAATTTTCTATGTGAGCCCAATTCTTTAAAATCACCTTAAGGCGCACACTACCATTTAAATATTTAGGGCCTGTGCTTCTACACTTTCCTTGCTTCATTAAGCAGCACAGTCATTTTTATAACAATAACAATAATTATGTCAAGAAATGTTCTTGAACAGCAAATCATCAGCTTTAAAAGGATCACGTCACACTACTTTTTGCAGTGTTACTGTTATTTTTTAACAGCCTTGTTGGGCATGATAGACTTTCAAAAACATAAAAAAAATTACAGACCACAAAATTTTAAATGGCAATGTGTCCTATGAACTGTTACCACATCCATGAGTACATTTATGCTGCATAAGAAATCACATACTGCTTAAGTAGGTACTACATTTAAAATTGAATCCGACTGTTAAAAAGTGCGTTCTATATAGTATGAATGTGGGTAGTATGAATGGAATTGGGACGTACTACAGTATATCCAGCATATTGATGTGGTCACATGTCATGCATCGTCACAACAGCGCAAAAAATGTAAACTTTCAATAAGTCATCCGTTTATTTAGATTGTGTTAAACAAGCACTTCAAATAAGCCGTGTCTCCACTTTCCGCCATTTTTTGAATATGACACCTCCTCTCCTGGAGCCTTATGGGATAGGAAAGTGTCCATGGTATGCATACTACAGAATCCGGGCGCATCTGGGTACTTCTTGCCTACTGAATTTCCTATATTATGATTTCAGACATACTACTCGCCTAGCATACTGTTTTTTGAGTACTATATAGTAAAGGAAATAAGCAATTTCGGACGCAGCATTAGTTATTTGTTATATTATAATGAATAGTATATAATGAAACCATAGACATTTTTTTGTGTACTGTTCCCTGAGTTCCACTTATAATGCTATCAAGATTTTTACATTAAAAAATATATAGAAATAAATAATAATGATAATAACAAATTGACAGCCTATGTTCTACACAGATAGATGCTTAGCATGCAGAAATACTAAGTTAAGAAGATCTGTAATAACATACAATAGTAACTATGGAATAAAAACATGACCAACTTCTTATTAATGTGGTCTAAACCTTCATTATTGTTTTGTTCCATATTCACTCTTCTTGTTATTTCTACTACATGCACGAATCAGTGGGAGGGGCTAAACTGGCAGCAATGTAAAAGCAGGCGTTGATACTCTTCTGTGGAGGCAGAGTTCAATATAAGCTGTTTTAGTCTAATGACTACTTTTTGAGTTCTGAAGTTTACAGAATGTTTTTATAATAAAATGTACAAATGTTTAGTTGCTCTTTTTTAATACATATTGTATGTTTTATTTGGCCAGGCATTACATACAAACATGCAGTCCTAAGCAGAGTCAATTCACCAGACAGACAGAATTGTGGAGGCATCACACATTTTATGTGTACATTTCCAGTACATTTTTACACTACAGAGTTCGTAGAAAGAATTCAACACAGCTGGTGTGTTCTGTGGACCTTGCATTGAATCTCTGTAATGTAAAATAAAACAGTGGGTCGTACGGGGTAACGCAGATTATAATGCAAGGTTTGTAGTGTTGGTTTCTAAGCATTCATGCCTTAGGACACATTTTCAACACAAGCCTTGTTGAGTTTGGAAATGAGGTTGTCTTCCTTCCCTCTTTGTGGCTTTGGTGTCTGTCTGAAGTTGTCAAGCGTGTTGTCTTGTGTCCTTCTCGCTCTAGTCCCCACAATCAAAAGCATCCTAAATAATTTCTCTCATTGTTTCTCTTAGAACTGAGTTTGCCGATTTGGCTGATGTGATGTGACATGATGGAAATAAAGCTCTTGTTTTATACCAAAAAGCCCTCTGGTTCTTTTACTCAATGCCAGATGAAAGTCCAACCTGTGAAGGACGACTGGACTGACAGCTCAAGCTCTCGGTCTTCATTGGGGCGGTTGCAAGTGCGAAGGTAGAGTGTGTTTGGGAAAACTTGGCCCTCACCGCTCACCCATGCCAACTTAAACTGTTAGCTGTTGACGCTGGCAAGACGTGCCCCATCAGCATCAGCTGGGACCCGCTTACCGTATTTTCATTTTTGGGGGGAAGAGAGTGCAGGATAGCGGTGAGTACATAGGGATGTAGCCTCCTTTCGGTTGTCACAACTGGTAAAGGCTTGACTTTGAACTGTGGAGAGAGGAACCTAATTATACCCCACCTGTGCCCGGCTGCAGGGGGAGAGAAGGTGGAGATGAAGCTGTTAACTGTCTCACAACTGGCACCACCCTGTGTTTGTATACATCTGTGTCTTATTTCCCTCTCTGGCACAATCAGTCCAGGAAGCTAAGCAGGCATGACCGCATTTGGCTACTTCCAAAGACTTTGGCAAAGTTAGACAAGGAGACGGTTGAGTAATGGAGATGGGTGGGAGGACATGGGTGCCGTGTGTTTGTGTGTCGCCAAGAGGTGTATTGTTTGTTTCTACCCCCCCACCATCTCTTGCCGCTTTGGAAATGCTGGTACAGCAGAAAATAATTGGTCCAGCTCTGTGTGGAATTGAGGGATGGAGTTGCAGTGCGAAAGATGCGTCTGTATGTGTGTGTGCTTGTACGTAATTGTGTATTCATGTGTGTGTGGAGACTCGTGATATGTTATAATGCCGTTTTGTGTCAGAGCAAATCAAAAGCACCTACCTGGCATCGTAAACAGGCTTGAGTGACATCTGACTAATAAGGAAACGCCACTGGAAGAAAGCACCTGCAGTGTCCTCAGCGTATCTAATCGGCATCTTCGGTGAGGCAGGGTAATTCGGAGACACCGTTGTGGGCCACTTTCGGAGGCATTCTGCCGCTCTGAGTCCATTATAAGTCCTGTCACATTTTGACTGCTTGATGTGCATCTACAAAAGGCTCGCAAGCTCCAGATGGGAGCGACATTCACATTCACTGCCTGTAAGGAAGTAAGGAACAAGAG
The DNA here is from genome assembly GCA_032353835.1 of Enteromius viviparus. Lineage (NCBI taxonomy): Eukaryota > Metazoa > Chordata > Actinopteri > Cypriniformes > Cyprinidae > Enteromius > Enteromius viviparus. Next base: position 2,649 of record JAUCNO010026106.1, on the reverse strand, counting down.
CAAAATAACATGAAGAAAAGCATCAAGCCTTAATTAAAGGTTCATCTAATACTGTTTCTGAGAAAAAATACTAATTAGAAGAAAACGATAAGCTTTTCCTTGTCCATTTGGCTGTTTATTGCACAGAAAAAGTACTACTTTAAATGATTTTAAAATGTTAAATTGCAACATTAGAAATACTTAAAAGGAATATTGACCTCTCTAAAATTCAATGCCACTCTGATCCAATTATTTTTTCAAACAACAAAATGGATAACTTCAGGAGAGAGGAAGTTTTCAGCAATTGTTCATCTCTCAGCTACAAAAACTTTATTTAACACCTGACTTAACATTCATTTAGAAATATTATCATCTCTATCATTCAGTTAAAATCACTAGAAGCTATCTACCAAGAGCTAGTTCTCACCCAAATCAGGTCATATGTAAAGATGTTCACCGAATCCGTGCACACTTCATAATAAGGATGCGCCCATTTCATTTGTCCAAATATTGTCAGCTTTCATTAGTGTGTCTGGAACTGGTGGCAGGCACAGCTTGTGTGCAGGTTGTCAGAGTCATTTACAACAATGGCCAGATATGAACCCCAGGCATGTTTCTCAATGTAAATTACAACATCTGTCTGTATCCACCTGTTCTCAACTTCCGCTCGTGTGCTTAATCAAAAAAAAAAAAAAAGATAAGCGTCTCGCAATGCAATTAACCATATTGTAGCTCGTCTGTGTTTCATAAGCGCACTGAGCAGAATATAACAAAAACAACAAGTGGGAACAAAGTCAAATAGCAGTGTGTTGTACTCAAAAGAAAATGTTTTGTCTTGATGATAAAATAAAGCCAAAATTGCACCTCATAAGATATGTTCTGTGGAAATTTTTCCATCAGCAAAAGCAATTCATGTGATAGACATAAATGTCCAAAACTTGGCACAAACATGACTTGCAATAAATATAGACAAGGTACAAGAACAAGTGAGCATTTCATATGCGGGACATTTTCTAATATCACATTACTATGATACGTCATGCAAAATTCAACTTTCAAAATGATCTATTTTCCATTTTTATGTGAATAATTAAAATGTTGCAAGAAGAATTTCTCATCTTTTATTTTCTGATTATTAAGTTTGAATGATCCTTAAACTCATGGGTCACTATTATTATTTAAAGCACTCGTGCTGCTTACATGCCATAGCTGTTTCTATCCATCCATGCCAACCCTCGTTCCTACTCTCCCTTCTTTCTTTACCTTTAAAGCGTTTGTTTTCGTTTTACTCCCTTGAACCCTGCCACACGGGTGGTGACACACGGGGCCTGAGAGGGAAGATGGAGAGGTGGAGCAGACCAGAATGATCACTATCATTAACATTCACCGCGGTTCACTTATCATCCCTGACTCCTGCGACATGGCAGCCATTACCTCGCGTCCGCAGGTGGAGCAGCACCATACATATTGCATTGTGCCAGTGCCGATTTATGTATCCGGTAACAAAAGGAAAGTCTAATGAAAAAATACAAGGGGCAATCTTTTATGCTCCTTCGCTTCCTCTTTCTCCTGAAGTTGGGGGAGCGGCTGCCTGGACAAACCCGGGGAACACCAGCTGTCCTCTTTCCCCATCACTCCCCTGCACCGCACTGTCAGTCAAATTCTCATTTGCGGAGAAAGCGAGGTTAACCTGCGCAGAGCACCGGGACTGTGACAAGGGGGCCTATCAGAGCCCGGATCACTATGTCATCCAGAAAGGAAGAACAGGGAAGGTTGGTGTCTTAAACATACTTTAAAATGTGTGACCTCACGGAATGTGAAATCTTCTTCACGTTTATTCAAATAAGGTGCATAAAGAAGCATCAGGTCAGGTTTGATGTCTATGGCTGCGTTCGCTTTTAGAAACGTGCTCGCGATTTCCCTAAACACTTCCCTTTGGGGGAATCCCCTATCACTGCCATTTTGAAGTATGCTCCACTTTGAGAAGCAAAAGATCAGAGTCTAGTTTATATGTACACTTCAGGCAGCTCCATAAATCACAATGCAGCATGACTTTGATGCCACCACAGATAACACTTAATTTACCCCAACCCCAAAAATACTATGATATATATATATATATATAAAAGCCCCAAACTTCTATCAATCAGTTATTGAATGGATGGAGGTGGAATTGATTGGTTGCTTGAAGGTAGAGACCTGCACTCCTGCGGGAGTACCACGGGACCCAATGCACCGAATGTGGCGCGGGACAAGATTTGATGGGTGAATGCGGGTGCAAGCGGTAAGGTCCTCATGTTAGTGCGGATTGCAGGAGAATATAATTATTCACGGGATTCCCACAAAATGGTGTTATCTTTAAAAAAAATTTACCCACACGAGGCACAATGTCTGAAGAGCATGACACAGATGGAAGCTCAGTTGTATTTGTTTTTTCTACATTGCTGAAGGAAAAAAAGGCTAACGCACATTCTGAAGCAGTATTAGGCTAAATGCTTTTCAGTTTGACCACTTCAGAAATCAACGTTTATTATTATTTTGTTTCATTTCTATGTTCTGAAAAGCTCCTCGTTCGTGTCCATGTTTATCATCCCATTTCAAGAGTTCACGCTTTCCTCATAATGAATAAGCAAATTTGGCATGCTGTCTGGGGAGCGAGCCGTGAGAGCG
>JAUCNO010025878.1:0-19745 GCA_032353835.1 Enteromius viviparus | reverse complement strand
CAGAAGTGACCAAAACATCAGCCAGAAAGCTGAGAAGGTACTAAGGAACTGAGAAGTGGTCTGTGGTCACCACCTGCAGAGGGACTCCTGTATTGGGGGTGTCTTGCTAATTGCCTATAATTTCCACCTGTTGTCTCTTCCATTCACACAACAGCATGTGAAATTGATTGCCAATCAGTGTTGCTTCCTAAGTGGGCATTTTTTTTTTACAGAAGTGTGATTTGACAATTCAGCCAATCTCTGGGTCTGGTGGTAGCACTTTTAGCTGCAGCTTAGCAAAGATCATTGAATCTGATTAGACCAGGGGTCACCAAGTTAGGTCATGAAGGGTAGGTGTCCTGCAGAGCTTAGCTCCAGCCCTAATCAAACACACCTGAAGCAACTAATCAAGCTCTTACTAGGTATACTGAAACTTCCAGACAGGTGTGTCAAGGCAAGTTGGAGCTAAACTCTGCAGGACATCGTCCCTCCAGGGTCATGTTTGAGGATCCCTGCATTGGACCTTTAGCATCTCGCTCAAAAATGACCAAAGAGTTTTCGTTATTTTTCCTATTTAAAACTTGACTCTTCTGTAGTTACATGATCTACTAAGAATGACGGAAAATTAAAATTAGCAAATTTCTAGGCCGATATGCCAAGGAATTATACTCTCAATCTGGTGTAGGATTCAGTGATCTATAAGCTGCAGCTAAAAGAGCTACTTTAAGAGTCATCATCACTAAACATAATGTTTCACAAATTTAGGGGCTGGCTAAAACAAAGTGTGAAATAATTTACTATTTTTTTTATTTGGATGTATAATTGATATGGCAATAAATTGATCACCCTAAAGTTGACATTAAAATAGGGCACAGAGAATTATATTATTAGAAAAATGCAACTGAAAAGAAGTCCAGAGGACAAAAAATTGCCTCTTAGTAGAATGTTATTTTCTGCCGCTGGTTTGCACGTCAGCTGAAGCGTGCTTGGTCCAGACATGACTAGCGTTTGCATGAACGTGTGATTAGTTGTCTCTTAGTGGTCTCTTCTACACGAGTGCCCCCTTTAAAAAGCCTGCATGCTCTGCTGTTTACAGCAGTGTCTTAAGTATCCCTCACGGAGCCATTAGCAGAATCTGCAAGCCGAGCATAATGAGAGACTTTGTGGCATTTCTTATTATTATTTTATGATTGTTAATCCCGGCGCATCTTTGTTACTGTGCAGCAGGCGTCTGTAATGTCCTCTCTTAGGACTGAGGTATTTCTGCTGGGCTGGTAGTAAATAATCTCCATGTGATTGTGCTGCGTGTTTATGGGCTATCAGAGACAGCTGGGCCAACTAAACTTAATCAGTTTATTAGTAGAGTACTGAGGAAATGTGATATACGATGTCTAGGGTAATCAGAAGTCATCATGCTTCACTGCCCGGCCTCAAAATTCATAACGGTGCCAATTATTCCTCAGTTATTAATTATAAAACATATTTTCCTTTATTAGCGTTTCTATCGCCCATGTTGTAGATTTAGGAGAGAATGCGTGCGGGAACAAAGCCAGTTGCCGGTACCTCTGGTAGTATATGAGAAGAGATAATTAGCTTCCCCCATCCTGCAAAGGGTTTTACACCTATGTGGGGGTGTTGGAGCCAATTGGAAACTTGAATTTCGAATGCAAGGGTCCTAGATTTGAATCACAATATGCTGTTTTGATTAAAAAGCAAAACTTGGTTGTGTTATATGAAATTTCTTTCCGCAAGTCACAACCTAGCATGATGTCATCATTTTGGATGTGCCACAAAAGCTTTTCATCACGCTTATTTTTGCTTTGTGATGAGACTTGAGTGAGTTTGACTATATGTGCTTGAGGTCTTCTTCTGAGCCCATTTTCCTTTTGATCGTGTTTTCATTCCGGGTGAATTGCTGCAATTTCCCTGCTGATCTGACGGTGTGTTGGCGGCCCATGATCAGAAAGAGCAAGGGAGTTTCAGAATTTGGGCTTGCCAGAGGAAAAGGAGAAATCCTCTTTGAAATTCCAAAACATAACCGCTTTCATTAGGAAGGGTGTCAAAACATTGTATAACAGTCAGAGTGAGTGCAACTCTATGTTTAGAAAATGTTTATAATCTTCTACATCGACTTCGCTTGAAATCACTTGCTTTGCATGCATTGCTGTGCCTTGAAGATTTGGTTTGGTCCGTGTGAAAGTTTTCGCAGCCTTTAAGATGCTGTCATGTGCTATTCTCTCAGACAGAAAGGGGAGTCATTTATTAAAATCAAAAGTTTGTGGGGATTTTAAGTACATGGACCTGTTTTGTTATTTCTGAAGAGATGAACAGAATTTCTACCCTACTTTACTATACAGTATATTTCCATTAGCATGTTCAAAGTGTGATTGTAGCTCGTTTATTCAGAAATGGTGTTTTGTAATGTCATTGTCACTAAATAGCAACAGGTGTCGGGGGGAGGTGCATTCTGGGAGATGAAGTCCACAAACACATAGTTCATAGAGAGCCATCAACAGTCTTTAGCTGGCAGCTCCAGCTGGGCGTGACAGTCATATTTAATGTTTCACAATTCTTTTACAGCTGCAGTCTGTTAGTTTTGCCTCTTTGTCGCCATTTGAAACCTGCAATTACTGTATAAACATTTTATGGAACGTTTGTCAAACTCTTACTCTATATCGTTTTAAAAAGGAAAGTTATTTCACAATAATTATCACCTAGCACTACTTCAAAGGAAATTGTTCTTTTACCCTCAAAAAGCAATTTAATGTTCTTTAGAACTTGTACTATTTTTAAATACAAAACATTTGTATGTACAATAAGAAACGGCTACACATGATCCACCATCTGCAGCCCCACATAAGCATTGGTCTACTAGCCAAAACTCCTTTATGTATACATACATAATGTAATAACGCAAAGATGAATCACATTTCCCTCAGAGGCTGACTAACACCACTCAGATTAGAAAACATTATTTCATGCTTAGTGTCACACTGTCCTGTATTTATTGGTTTACTTTGTTCATGTGTTCTTCTGTTTTCATAGTGCCATGTGTTTTGTTGCTTGTTTACCTTTTTGTATCTTCGTAATTGTGATCCCGCCCCGTTCATCAGTGTTCACTCCCTGCCATTTGTGTGTGTCCAGGTATGCCACATTGATTGATTGTATCCTGTATTTATATCATGCCTCTGTTCTCTGTCAGTTGTTAACGTTAACGTAGCCGTTGTACATGTCTGCACAGCCCTCTGCACTTTCCTTATCTTCTTTGTGAGTCCCCATGTTCTGAGTCGACTGAGTCTGTCAATAACTATGAGTTAATGTAACCAGATGGCCAGAGCCTTTTGAACTTTTTTAAGGACTGTGCGTTACCATGGCCTGAGGTTTTTGAGCCTTCTAATGACTGAGAGTTATTATAGCCAGAGTCGGCTGCGCATCCCGTGCGCCCTCCAGAGCACCCTCCAGATTCTGTACCTCTTGATCGCCCCCTGGTGAGCTTCCCCAAGAAAATTTGGAGGGGTGGGGTCTGGTTCCTGGAAAGGGTGGGCGGGACTAGGGTCTGTAGTTGGACCAGTGCGGAAATGCCACCCATGTCCCGTTCTCCCCCCCGTCTTGGTATATTTTGGTTTCACCCTCATTATGTTTTGATTAGTTCATTCGGCTCACCTGTTTTTCTCAGCTGCCCTCACTTTTGTCTTTCAGTTTCTGTGTATTTAATCCGTTGTCTTTTGAGTTCAGATCATCGTTGGTCGTGCATCACGTTGTTTTATTGTTTGAGTTTCTGCATCGTCTGCCTTTTGGTTTTTTTTTTTTTTGTCTTGAAATGCTTAAAAAGTAGTATATCTAGCTCTCTGTGTCCGCTGCTCCTTGCCGTGCTGAGAGGCACCGGCGTCTCACAACAACAGCGAGTTCTCGACATGACGTGTTGTGATTTGGGCAATGGTAGAAGTTTTGATTAAAATATTAAATTAAACCAGGATTTATTGTGTGATTCCACACATAAGATCACAAACATTTTGGGGCAGTTTTCCTAACAGGGTTTAAGACTATTCCTAGATTAAAATAAATGATAAGAGCTGTCTATACTGGAAAAAGCTTGCACTGAGATATCTTAAAATACATTATTGCCATTGTTTGGTCTTAAAATCCTCACAGATAATGCATTTTTGTAAGACATGTTTCTGAATATTCTTAAATGTCCTAAATTAGCAAAGGTCTAGTCCTGGCTTAATCTAATCCCTATCTGGAAAATATAATGTTTATTTATTTAGGCCATTTCTATTTTTATTTTCTGTATTATATTGATTTTTGGTTAATACTCCTGCCACCTGGTTGTGGAGCACCACACTAAATGGTTTAGTTAATATTTCTGTAGATTAGATGGTAGTTTAGTTAGCTAAATGTTGAGTGACTTCCTCAGCACTGCTCATTAATTCATCACAGTTATCAATTTGTCTTATCTGAATGTAACGAGGAAGGCAAGGGCACAGGACCCCTGAGTGATCTGGATCTAATGAGTCGAGGGGTCTTTCATTATCCAGAGGGGTTTATTTGATGACCATCTGACTGTGCATCATCTTTTGTATTTATTATTCTATAATGTTTTTAATCTCCACAGGGTCTGCTATGTTTATTCTACAGTGCCTGTGGCCTCGTACTAAATATACAGATGGATATGAAATATTGATTTGAGTTGACATTATTTTCTTAGCTTACACAGGAAGTCCGTAGACACAGAATTTGAGCACAGTTATACAGGAAACCACTTTTCCAGCTGAAAGGTCAGTTATGACACGTTACTCTGGACTGTAGTCATTATTCTGAAATATTTTACCCGATGCCACAATTGACCAATCACAATCAATTTGTCTTTTTCCATGTAAATCCATCAGTTGAGTTAGCATCTCTGCTTTGAGTGTGCTGAGAATAGTATTGTGTGGTTTTAAAAGCAAGTCATATGAGGTGTATTTTAACCAGCTAGGCCTGCGGTTCATTAGAGGCAGTGTGTTTCTGCGCTCTGACAGTGTGTCAGCCGAGACGACAGCAGCTGGTGCACAACATCACCTGTGATGATGTGCCTCTAATCAAAGGCTTCCTCTTTGGAGGTGAGCCGTCTTAGATCTCACACCCTTAAAATAAGGACAGAGATCTTTATGAATATATAGCAGAGGCACTTGTGCAAACACTGAAATTATGATAAGATATTGTACCCATGCAGAAATATCTTTCTGTAAAGTCCAGTTTAATTTCCATGGTAGCTTAAGCTGGCTTGTCTATTTTAATTATAATAAATGAGAATTGTATTCTTGTATTCTCTCATTATTCTTTGCATGCCTGCTTTTCTGTCATTTTGTAACTGTATCTCTCTATTCTGAGAGTTATTAGTTTTATTCAGGTAAATACAATGAACAGCTGTAGTGTCAACCTGACTAATATACTCTCTCTGTCTCTTTCTCCGTCCTTCTGTTTCACAGAGATACTTATAGCAGTTCACTTTTCCGCTGAGTGACACACACCTGAGATTTCAGCTGTGATTGTGTGAATGTTTCTACGTTGTTACTGATTTGACTATCCAGATGACAAAATTTGTGATGTTTCCTAGAGGTTTGAATCTCATTAAATGGTGTGTATGTGCACTCACACATGTACAGCTCTAAGGGTTTGTCACCTGAGGTGTAGCCAATTAAACTTAAAAATACATAGTCTATTAAAAATCTCTTTAACAGCTACCTGACAAGCCTTAAACAACTGTTTGTCCAATTCCATTAAAGGGATGGGTTTGACTTACACAGATAGCTGTCCAGTTTGTTGATAAGGAAGATGGTTACAGTGAGGAACATTTAGACTTGGTTGTAAAATTTGGTAACACTTTATTTTAAGGTGTCATAATACAGAGTGATTACCTAATTAGGTACTTATGTAGTAGTAGCCATTGTACTTACATGAAATAAAATGTACTTGTCATGTAATTAAGTTAAGGAACGGCCTTTGATTACAGTTTGTAATTATGTAGATGTAACAGGCAGCAACTGTAACACATGCTACAGGCTGAGTCTGTTACACAGCTACTAAAACTTAAATACAGTCTTTAGGTAGCTTATGTCTGTACTTTTTTTGTATTTAAAAATATATTAGATGTATTTAATCACATATGTGACAAGATTTAGGTTACATAAGTAGTTGTGTAACAGTTTGTAACAAATGTAACAGTAGCAGCCTGTTACATCTACATAATTGCAAATGGTAAGTACAAGCTGTTCCATAACAGCTACGACTATGCACTTATTAGGTAATTACTCTGTATTACGGAAATTAAAATAAATGATTTAATGCAGGCTTATTGAAATGTGTTGAACTTTAATGAACTGAGTATTTCCCAAACCATATTATTTTTTTAATTTGAATTTAAATTCTTTAGTTTATATTAGGGCTGGGCGATATATATCGAGCGATATATTATGCGCATCTCGTTGGTAAAGCCGGTTCTTTGATTAGCGTTCTTAAATATTCGTCAGCTGTGTTTATGAACAGAGCCGTAGACCACTGACAAGCTGCGGCATTGAATCACCCGCGAAACTAACGCTTAGCTTCTCAGTGATCCATGGCTCTGTTCATAAACTGGCGCTGCATTTAAACCAACGGGCGAAGATTTAGCTCTAATCAAAGAACCGGCTTTACTGACGAGATGCGCATAATTTATCGTTCGATATATATCGCCCGGCCCTAGTTTATATACAGTTTGTGTTCATAATGCGTATTTATAGTACATATATCTTCTGTTTAATAGCTACATGACAACAGATTTTGAAATATTATGTATCAGTTTTGCAAGATCTCAATTTCTGTGTACTGTAAAGCATATTATTACTAAGAAATCATTTTTTCCTGTATTAAGTCATTTTTGTTAATTTCTGTTGAAACACTGACTCTATTTAATCTGTGGGATGTAAAGCTCTTTTTTGTGAAAGTGAGAGTGTTTCTCAGTGTAAGACAGAGTAGTGTTTTTTTTGAAGAAGTCGTTTTGTTTATTTATGTTCCAGTGGCACAGAAATGACATACTGGGGATATTAATGGAAGTTGGAAGCAGTCTAAGCATAACAGCAGAAAAAGAAAGTGGATTTTTGAGCATGTTATTTTATATTTGCTTTCTCAAAATAACCTTGCATGGACACGCAACACTGCTCTTGTAATGTAGTAATACATCTCACAAAATAATGTTCTGCATCAGATACAGATTTAGCGCTTATGCTCTTCAGAAAATTTAAAGACCACACGACATTTCCGGCATCCAACAGAAATAGCCCAAATCTTCCAGAGGTACTTTACAGAGAGATTTTGAAAAATGGTTCAGCGGTTGTTTGATCTGGTGTCTGATTTTGGCTCAGCACTTATATTGGCTCATGACTGTTGCTGGAGATTTGCTCTTTCGGTGTAAATATTTGCAGGAACAAGTGCACTCAACTCTCTGTCTCTCACTCTCTCTCTCACACACACACACACACACTGTGAGCCTGTAAACAGTGAGAGGTGAGGTCAGAATGACACACGCACCTGACAACACTCCAACGTCTGCCATCTCACCTCAATAGCTTCTCTTCTTCGTGTTGACATGCTTACTGCTCTATTTTACTCTTATGTGTTGTGAGCATAATACTGTACCACACAACTGAACATATAAGTGCTTTAAAAACACACACACTGAAAAAAATTATCAGCAAAGGCAGCATATAACGCATCACATGATTGCAAATCCTATTTAATGTGGTGGAAGCAACTGTTTTATTTTGGACACTAGTGTAATGCATTATGCTGAATTAACACTAAAACAAGTTACAGAAACCGTTCGCTTATGCATGGTGTATTACGTGATGTATTCCAGCAGCTTATGCTAAAATTTATATTTGATGACAGTAGGCATCCACATAGCTTTTTTACAGTACAGTAAAGGCCTGTCAACATGACGTATGCTGCAACAGGACCATTCTGTACAGCAAGACCCATCTTAAAATGGATGTATGTGTGTGTAAATCAGGCATTTCAGCAGCGTTTGACTGTGCGTGAATATATTCAGGGTGCGATAGGCTAAGGTGGCCTGCTGTTTTTCATGAAAATAAATGAGGCATGAGGAGGTACGCTGAGGATTGCTGTGGTCTGTGATCATGCAAGGCCTATCAGCCAGTCAGATTCAAGCATTTCTCCAAAGCTGGTTATAATGCTTGATATTTCTCTGGCCACATATTTAAACACAGCCTCTTAATCTGCCCTCTTAAAGTAAATGAAACAGTGCTGTGATCAACTGAGCTGCTCTTTAACAGGCAGAAAATGGGACTCTCAATTTGTCCCCCACCCCAGCACTCTTGGCTATTGTGTGTCTGTCAGCGCTAAGCTCTGCTGCCAAGGAAGACACGCCATTGGAGCGGCACACAACCATACAAGCACCTCTTCTGTGGTTACAGAAATAGAGAAAGAAGGGAGAAGCCAAAGGAGAGACGGGAGGATTGTGCATGCAGTGCTCTCTGTGTGTTAAGAGAAATTTAAAGCCGGAGGAAGAGAAGAAGCAGTGTGCTGGAGAGCTGTTTTGAAACCTTCTCGCCAGGCTACAAGTTAATTGTAATTTAAAGTACCTTTTAAAGGAGGGAAACATTTTTATCTGCTTTGCTTGAATGTAATATTCTACTAAAAAAGTACAGGGAATCTAATTGGAGAATCACATTGTTCATGCATTACCAATCATTGGTATAGTTTTTTTGATAAAAATATAATAAAATAGTAACCTTATGGAATCCTATTAGAATTTAAAGAACGCAAAAACAGTTTTTAACATTGGTAATCATTAGAACCATTATTAATAGAGCCCCTGTGATAATTAAACAGCAAATGAGCATATTAGAATGAAAAAAGATCATGTGACACTGAAGACTGCTGAAAATTCAACTTTGCCGTCACCGGAATAAATGAAATAAAGGAACAGACATTTTAAATTGTAATAATATTTTACAATACAACACTGCAATTCTCCAGAAAAAGCATCACTGTTTTAAAGACACTATTTTAGTTAGTTAGCAGCACTATGTGGGAGGCATTTTTCCCTTCATCCGAGTTTAGTTTGTTAAATTGGGGATTTGAAACTAAGAAACTGTGAGTCAAGAGACGGTACTGCACTGCCTGTCCCACTAACAGTGGCATAATTCAGAAACCCACTAAAAATCCGCACATGAAAGGAGATTATGAGACTCCTTTAGTTCCACATCAGCGCAGAATCTTCATTAGACTTTCTGGTGTTTATACGTAGTAAAAAAACTATCAACAAAGTCAGGGTTTTCCAAAAAAAAATGGCACATTCGTTAAAAGTACTTAGACAAAGACATAAATCCTGTGCGTTTTTCCTTCAAGTTACCTTCGTAGACTTAATTACACTGCGCTCGCTGCCATCCCCGTGGGCAATCTTTGACGTGGGAGAGCTCGAAGTTAGCAGTAACATTCATCATTTTTGCTTTTCATGCCAGTGGAAGGGTTGACTAAGCTTAAACATATATTTGGCTTCCTCTCTCATGTTCCTGTACTCAGGCCTCCAGTGCTGCTCTGCACTGCTTCTGTGTGTCAGTCTCTCCTGATTCGCCTGTAACTCACAGGATCGCTCTCCATGGTTCTGCCGTGAGGACTTGAGGGTCTGTATCAGGTTTTCTTGATTCAAACTTGATTTCTCTGCAAATTAAAATCTGCCACCTTACATTACTTTTTTTTTTTTTTTTTATGGAAAATAATTAGGCAATATTAGTCATCGGGATTTTATGGATGCCCATTTCTGTCACATACACTGTAAAGAAACTTCTTTTTGAAAATTCTATTTCAGTCGCTTCCTGTAAATCCAAAAATAAGGCTTTGGTTTCCATTAATTATGACAGAAAAGGTAGAAATTCTGTGTTAATTTCAACTTTTTAATTCATAAATATATTTTTATATATATTTAATATATATATTATAGAATTTATATATTTTTTTTATTTTTTTTTATTTATTAATTTATGGCCAGTTTAATATAGCTGAGTGTCTATTTACATGAAATGCCAATAGCATCAGGGTCCTGTTCCATAAACCAAGATTAGAGTATAAGCCAGGCTTATTTCAGTTAGTCTGACTTATTGCCAGTTAATTTGTGTTAAAATACTTCAGACTATCTGCCATAAGCCTGGCTTATTTGGTAAACTTGTTTTATGGAACAGGCCCCAGGAGGCTTTTATTTTCACAAAAAGGACATAATAAAAAAAAATTCAATACAGTATTGGTTGGGATACTGCAAATAGCTGCTGCTTTAATATACATTCTCTAGCCAATCCGACCAGGGGTGTAGGTTTGGGTGTTTTAAAATTCATGCTCAGCAAGTTTTTGTTGCCGTGACAGAAAAACTGTCTGTACAATGTGAGTTTTATCAATGACTGCTATATCCTTGTAGCAACACTGAGAGTGCAGTGTGTAATTGTGCTGTGCTTGAAAACACATGAACTCGTACCTGCATAGCTAGAAGCATCTGCATTCATACTTGCATAAAGTATCTTTTCAGCAGAAGGTATTTATGGTAGTAGTGATACTGCCGCACTGTTGCAAAAGATGAAATGGTTTCATATAAATAACCATTTATCCTTGAAATATTTAACACAATACTGAAAGAAGAGCTAAACTAATGTAGCTGAAATTTGAAAAATTTATTAATTAAATAAATCAAATATTTGTACTCGGCAAAGAGACATTAAAGACAGTGTAGCAGACTACATAAGCATCAAGCTCAGGGAGAAATGACAGGCTTTTGAGTAACAGGTAAATATTAGCAATCAAAAAGTGTCAGGTATTGGCGTTGATTGTGTGTAAACTCCTCCCTTCTCTGAGGTGTTTCCCCTCCGAGTGACCCCGCTGGAGCTCCATCTGTTGTAGCTCTTTGTGTTGTTCCCTGTAGAACAGAGTGGAGGAGAAGTTTATCGCTTCAGATTCTGCCAGCAGGAGGCTTTGTTTGGAAATGGCTTTGATTCTTCATCTTGCTCTCTGAATAAAAGCTCCCAGCACACACAAATGACTCGAGGAGAAAACTTTGGGCTGGCACGCATCCTCCCGTTTTGTCTAGAAAGTGAATGTGTGTCTTTAGAGAGTGTCAAAGGTTTGTATGGGTCACCTCTACAAACAAATTATGAATTACAAATTTTCTTGCAATCCTTCTGTTTTCTTTTAAGACTGGGTTACTGAGAAAACAGAAATGATGTCAGTCACACTGTTCTGGTTTGTCTAATTCTGTGTTGACGTGATGAACAGCTATGCAGTTACATCAAAGTGTATAGGGGAGATATTTAGACAAATATCAGTTTTTTTTAACTGTATTGTGGAAATCCATAGTAAACAAAACATTCTTCAAGAGATTGTTTTGCATTCACAAAATTATGACACAACTTTCAATTTTGGGTGGATTGTCACTTTAATGCTACAATATTGATTACACTTGAGCTGCCAAAATCTGCATTTAGAGAGCTTATGTTGTAATACTGTACGTTTTTGCCATAAATTCTTATATCGGTTGCAGGTTTTACATTATTTTAAATGAGAGCAAGTTAGATTTTAGCAACTTCTGGTTTCATATGTTGCAACAAATAGTTTAAAATGATTTATTTCACATTTATTTGAATGGCAAATTATGACCGTATCAGTTTAAATTCAGGTTTTAGATAAAAATATGGCACTGCACCATATTTCATGAAATGTCTTTCTTTTAAGTTCAGATCCAAAACAAAAGATTGTTTATTTCAAGGTTTTAATGAAGATTTTCGTTCCCAGATTTTCTCAAGCATTTTTACTCCTCTGTAGGATTTGTAGATGCTTGCTGTTCTTACAAGTGTGTTTGTTTCTTTTAAACATCTCAAGGTATATAGTATGTGATCCAAGCTAATGCAAAATAAGAATTAATATTAAAGCTTGTGGCACTTACTGAGCCCAAAGCATATTTCTGGATAAGAAGTGTCAGGTGTATTAAAGAGAGCTTCATTACAATGTCACATTTCTAGGATGCTAATTATCTTTGTGGTCCTTCCACAGATTTTACGTTAGGAATGTAACCATACATGACCTTGAAAAGATTCTTTAGATCCTACTCTGAATATTTTTCTTAATGTCTAAAGAGTAAATGCTGATATCTATATAGATGTAACTTTGCCGGTTTTAATAACACCGTTTTAAAGAGGAATTGTATCTATTTAATCCGTTTTTATTCCTGAATGTTACCCTGGACAAAAATAAAGTCATGCACAGGTTTATGTGTAGCAATAGCCAACAATACATTGTATGGGTAATACAATTTTGGCTAATTTTTGATTAGTAATATTCATTGCTAAGGACTTAGACGTTAAAAGCTTTTCTTTTTTTCTCAGTATTTTGCAGCGCCAGATTCCAGATTTTCTAATAGTTGTATCTCGGTCAAATATTTTCATAACAAACCATAAATCAGCGGAAAGCTTATTTGTTCTTGTATCTTGTGGTCCAGGCAGGGTCACAAATGTGTTAAATATTTATCATGTTAAGCTCATAAGATATTGCTTGATAGCAGTCTTTGGAAACTATTGCTTTTAATACTGCTTTATCTTTTTAGCCACAGGAGTTGTAATTTTGTTTCTAATTTTTTTTAAATATATATATTTTTTATGAAGCTTTCTGTTGCTTTACAACTGCCTATTTTCTTTGCTCTGTAATCTCTTGCAATTTTTCTCTTCTGCTGTTCAGGTAACCACAGGAGAGCACTTTCCCCCCCCAGAGTCTGAAAATGGATTTTGTAAATTAAATTCATTTTTCTGCATTATAGGTATTGGCATCAGTTTTAAAGGCAAACATATATTGCATATTTTGATCGTAGAACTCTATTTTGCTTGTGATTTTTTTTTTATTATGTTTTTTTTTTAAAAGAGAAATCCCATGCTCCAAGGTGGCATTTGTTTGGTTAAAAATTATTGATTTGGGTAAAAATATTAGTTTAAAAAAAATAAATAAATAAAAAATATTCAGCATCAAAATTTTTAGCATCATTACTCCAGAGGTCATTCTAATTAGCTGGTTTGGTTCTCTGAAAACATTTTATTTTCTATCTTGAAAGCTGCTTCATATTATATTTATTTATTTATTATTATTAGATTTATTGTTGATCAGTTTAGTGTCATTACTTAATAATAAATAAAATTTAATTTCATCATCACCAAAAAAGTTTTGAAGGATTGTGTACATGTATTAATTTATTAATATTATTCATGATTGTCCTCTAGCATTGTGGCAGTGGAGATAGCCAGATGCATGTTGGGAAGGAGATGGAATCATCTGGAGATGTCAGGCTTGGCTTCCTGAACGGAGGCAGTGAGTATGTCTTTGCCAGACTGGAGAATAAAGACTTTGATCACTGTGCTGGGCAAAGCTTTAGTGCCCCCCTCTGCCAATTAGCAGGGCAGTGCCCCAACAGCCTCCTGCCAGTCAGCTCTGCCAGTTTGGATGATTATGACTCCACCCAGGTCAGAGAGGGCACAGGGACGTCACAGACTGGGGTTCTGTGGAAAATATAAGTTGGTCGTCTTCTTAAAATCAGAGTGACATGTCTTTTGCTCTCTTAGCTTTGATTTGTAGTTTTATTTTTAGGGTGTACTGGTTCACAAAAATAACGGTACAGTCGTGTCACGGTTCGGCAAAGTTGAATATTAAAGACTAAATGAATGCTAAAAAATTCAGCTTTGCCATCATAAGGTTTTTTTTTACAATATATTCAAATAGAAAATACATTAACTATTTTGAAAACATCACCTTTACTTACGTTTCATTTATTTATTAATATAATTAAATTTATATAGCTATAAACGTTTAATATATAAACGAATTTTTTTTTATGAATGTGTGTTGATTTTTAATGAATATACACAGAACACACATCTATGCAAACACATTTAAGATAATAATAATAATAATAATAATTTTTGGGCAGTATTCATAACCTTTTATTAGCTCTATAATATAACCAATCAATGTATCCATGGACAGTCGCCGAATGGTGCAGCCGGTATAGAAAATAATGTATTCAAATTTGAAAGATGCAGTGTATGGTGTGTGACCATGAGAGCAATTAGATGGCTAACTTTTAAGACTAGTCTAAGCAGGTTATGCAGCTTGGCACCAGACTCTCTTGTTGAATTTGAACAAGGCCATGGGGTCCAGCCCTGGCAGCGTTGGGGTCTAGAGAGGGTGTGCGATAGATGCTTCCACTGCCTGTTATGTTTCAGCGAGGCATGTTGACATTTCTGGAGCATTTTAGAGATGTTATGTTTAAGTGTTACCCATGGGTGTATTCCTGGTAAGAGACAGGCATTAGGAACGGTTTGGGAATGTAAATCTGTCATAATAGCTTGGCATGCATATTTAAAAGCCTGTTGTGTTTTGAGGGGTATAAAACAGCTGTGGAAAGACATTCTGTATGTGTGTGCGTGCATGTGCTGGCAGATTCTCAGGCTTTCATACAGGGAAAAAAATAAAAATGGTGGCCTGTCACTGGCAATGAAAGATTTTAGCATTGATGGAAACCGACAAACTTATGCATGTGTTGAAATACACATTTAATGCTTATATTTAGAAGGAACTACACGGAAGCTACTCAATCTGTTTTCTATGGCTCCACCTAAACATCTGTCATTTAAAAACATCTCTTAGGCAAATGTTTAGATTGTTTAGTGGGACATTTCATTTAGTCAGAGTATGAAAGCAAGCCCCATTAGAGACTATAAAAATTATGAGACCAGGCTCTTAGAGCGTAATTCAAAACACAGTTGGCAGTGACTACTACCCATCAATCCCACCCACCTTCCTTCCTTTCTTTCTTTCCGTCCTTCCTTCCTTCCTCTTCTACAGTATAATGGAGCAGGGTTTACATCAAGTCTGTTGCACATTATAAACGATGCAGCAAGTTTGCACTGGTATTGGTTACAATTTATTTTGATCGTCCACTTCAGAGATTCTAAATGTTAACCAACTATAAGTAACTTTGTAACTTCATGTTAACTACATGTCGACTGATTCCCATTAATATGCAACTACGTCTACAAACTTTCAGACCAAACTATTAGAGTAGATTTAGGGTTAGTAGTACAAGTTATAAGACATGCATCTCATAGTCAGTATGTTGTGGAAATCAAAATAAAGTCTTACCCTGTATCTCCTAGCCTTCATTTTTACTGATGCTTTTAGACACAACATGGCATGTCGGATGTCAATGCGATGTGACAACATCATCAATGGCAGTTGTGTCACAAGACCAATAGTGATGTGCCATGTTTTTTTTGGTGCTTAAATGCAGCACAACTGCTTTTGATGCAGACGAATGATGCTGATAATTCAACTCTTTCCTCAAAGGAGGAAAACATAAAATAAAAAGTGTTAAAAATTATAATTATTGTGGAAAATAATATTATTTTCTGTATTTAATGCAGCTTTAAGAGGCAGTATATTTAATACAAT
The DNA here is from genome assembly GCA_032353835.1 of Enteromius viviparus. Classification (NCBI taxonomy): domain Eukaryota; kingdom Metazoa; phylum Chordata; class Actinopteri; order Cypriniformes; family Cyprinidae; genus Enteromius; species Enteromius viviparus. Next base: position 4,253 of record JAUCNO010025878.1, on the reverse strand, counting down.
AGACAGACCTATATATTTTCCGTGGAAGAAAGAAAGTCATGTGAGGTGGGAATGACACGAGGGTGACAAATGATGACAGAATTTTCATTTTTGTGTGAACTATCAGCTTAAGATCCTATTTCCATGGTGCTTCCCCTTGATCTTTACTGTGGTATTCCACTATGATTTGTATCCCATCTGACTATTGCTTTCATTTCCTCCTCTCAGCACAGATACTGTATTTCCCAGCACAATTTCCCTTACAATTTCTAGCAAGAGAATGCACTGATGGGAAAACCTCTAACATAAACAAGCTTGCCACGGCACTAATAAAAATAAAAGCTTTGGCTATTCTGTTTTTAAACTGTTCTGACAGGAACATAGCATGCATTAAATAGTTAGTTAGATATTTAGATCTTTTTCCTTTAACTGCGGCGAGCTGCTGCTCCGCTGCGTTTGTCAATAACACTTCTTTCATCCAGGTCATCAAAACTCTCTCTTTTCACGCTGTAAAAGCAAGCTCTTTTATGTAAATGCTCAAACTGCTGGGTAGATTGATCAAAACCACTTTGACGCTCTTAAATCTGTGATTAGGCTTGTCGGAAAGTTCCCTGCATTATTAATTTATCTAGACTTGAATTGTTTCCTCTAAATTGTTGTTTTCTCAGTCAAATAGCTTACTCTTCTAACCACAGAGTCTATGGGGAAACGAATGGGAACGGACTAAAACATGCTGCAGAGACTGTTAACAATTACTTTCAGTCGAGTACAGTTAGGGGTAAGTAACAGAATCAAGAAAACAAATTCTAATGTTTAACAAACCCCTATTGTTTTGATAAAGTGGAAATTGATAAATATGTTTATGTTGACAGATGTCCACACCATATTCATGTAACTCCATTACAATTATAGCAAAGGGATTTTGTTTTTGTACAACCCAACTTGTTGATTTTCTCATGGTTTTATCCACTTGTAACACCATGATATATAATGTATCATGGTACTGTACCTCTGCAAAACCTCTTCATAAAAAATATCCACCCCAGAAGTATATATACTTGGTATTATAAAAAGTTCACCAATCCCGAGCTTTTGAACAGCCTGATGTAGCATGAATTTAGAACATGCACTATGGTAATGTCAAAAAGTCATAAGACCATGGTATTTTTGTTTATCACCTCCAGTATATGAAAGTAGTTAAGAGTACTTAAAGGCACAGTTGACTTAAAAAGTTACATTATTGTTTACTCACCTTCAAGTGTGTGTGTGTATGTGTGTGTATATATATATATATATATATATATATATAAAATAAAATGCTAATAAAGTGACTCAGAGCTGTTCTAGAGAACATGTTTGTATGTACTCGTATATAGATTCAGCAGAAGCTGGACACACTTCATTCACAATGAGACAAGCAGAACATGCAGGATTCGTATTTAAATAGTCTTTTTGCTCTTATTTTACATTTATATTTAGTCATTTAGCAGAAGCTTTTATCCAAATGAGGACAATGAAAGCAATCACAATCAACAAAAGAGCAATGAAATGCAAGAGCTATGGCAGGTCTCAGTTAGCTTAATGCAGTACATGTAGAAAGTTTATTATTATTATTATATTATTATAAAAAGAAAACAGAATAGAAAAAGAATAGAGCTAGTGTTAGAAGCCTTTTTTTTTAAATAAAATAAAAATAAATAGATTCATATAAAAATATATATAAAAAAAGCAGTTTGTAAATGAATAAGTGAAACTCTTAAACGAAATTGTTCTAACCTACTTATTTCTACAGTAAATTCCATTTTTATGACTGGATTTTGAAATTCGGTCTGCATTTTCCGCATCCTGGAAATCATAGGCTCTGACTATGGAAGTCATTTGGGAACAGCAACTGTTTGGTTTCTAATATTCTTGATAAAATATTTCATGTTCAGCAGAAAAAAAATGCTTTTTGAAAAAAAAAAAAAAAACCATGACAATTTTTCTATTTTGGGGTAAACTGTCTCTTTAAGCAACTAAATTTTCTGTCCTGATTGTGTAAACTATTTACAGACTTAATATTCAAAAAGAGCAAGACAATTTATTTCAGTTGTATGTTTGAAGCATGTGAATCGGTACTCGTAGTACCTAATCTCTTTAACATTACCTGAATGTGTTTGCTGTTACCTTGTAGTCTCCTCACATTTGTCCTTATCAGCCAGTATCTGAAATGGCCTCATGTACCTACAAACATACATAGACACATTCAGGTCTGTTTTTGAAACCGCCCCAGGGAGGCAGCGTCTTTAATTTGAGCTGTGGAGGCAGGTGGAGGAGATAATGTCTGTGGGAGGAGAGAAATTCCAGCCACCGTTTCTTCTCCAAATACCTGCCAGGCGAAGGAACGGAAACTTTGACGTAATGGATAAACTCATCAACCTGCCAGAGGACACTGTGTTATGTCCTTATGAAGACTGGGTTATTCACGTCTCTGCACTAGTTACTGATTAGCACTGATGCTACATGCCACTTAGCATTAGCTTAAGCATTTCTCCTCTGGCGAGGGGAAAAGCCCAGCAGGAGACAAGCATAGTGTTGCAGCAAGTACATTTTACATGTCACAATAATCACTACTGTACCTCACTGTTATAACTGTTTGTTACGAGAAACGCTGTTTGTTATGAGAAAATGTGTTACTTCTCTTGTTGTACCAAGAAGTCCTATAATACCAAGAAGAAAGCATTCAGAGCTCTCCAAAACATAAAGCATCTATTCTACTATAAATTTCCATTTAGAATTATATAAAATGACATATAAAGAAAAGAAAAGAAACACTTTTTCATTATATGCATTTTAAAATCATATGCCCCCAGTTTCACAGACAAGGTTTAAGCTAGTCCCAGACTAAATTGCATGTTTGATCTTTGTTTAAAATGAAAATATCTTGCTCTGACAAATCTTAAAACATGTCAGTGTCATTGTTCTGTGTTAAGACCCGTAATATTTTCGAATGCCTAGTCCTGGCTTAAGCTAAACCCCGTTTGTGAAACCAGGCCATGAAGTCATGGCCAAAAATATTGGCACCTTTGGTAAATATTGTCAAAGAAGGCTGTGCAGATTGATTGCATTGTTAATCCTTTTGATCATTTGTTTACAAAAAAATCTCAAAGATCTAACCTTATATTGGATAATAAGAATTTAAAATGCGAGGAAATGTCATTATGAAATAAATGTTTTCTTCTAATACACATTGGCCACAATCATCGGCACCCTTTTATTCAGTTCTTTTTGAAACCTCCATTTGCAGTTTAATAGTTCTAAACTTTCTCCTATAATGCCTGATGAGGTTAGAGAACACCTGACAAAAGATTAGAGACCATTCCTTCATCCAGAATCACTCCAGCCCTTATTAGATTCCCAGCTCCATGATGGCGCTTCTCTTCAGTTCACGTCACTCTTTTTTTTTTTTTTTACTGGGTTCAGGTCAGAGAAAGCTTGGATTTGTGCTCAGTGACCCAATGTTTTGTCGTTTCTGAGGTTTGTATTTGGATTATTGTACGGTTGGAGGATCCAAACATGGCTCATTGTAAGATTTCTAACAGTCAGTCACTTATTGATTTTTTTTCTATCTGTTGGTATTTGATAGAATCCATGATGCCATGTGTCTAAACAAGATGTCCAAGACCTCCAGCAGAAATCAAATAAAAAATAAAGAATATTTCATTGTACTTACACATGGGGTACATTTTATCCCTATATTCGCCCAAACCCATCTTGAGTGTTACCGGAATTCAGAACAAGAATATCCCTTCAGACAAGAGTGACAGTCTGGAATAGAATAGCCTTTTACTGCCCTGAACTGATAAAAGATCAGATGTGAACCCCTCAGTTGACCATACCTTCCATAAGCTGATAGATTAACATCAAGCTAAGACAAAGCAACACCTCTCTGTCACTTTAAGAGAGTGACTCCGACCCAGAGCTGTGTGTTCTATCCAGGATAAGAGGCTTATAGTGAGAGGGAATCTATCAGCATTTAAGGCTGGAACACACCAAGCCGATGTCAACCAACCAGTGTCTGCATTGTCACCCGACGGCAAACTAAACACAAGCATTCTTGTCCTGCGTGAGATGAGTTAGCTGTCTATATCAGCAGCTACCAATAGTCCTGCAGAGTTTAGTTCCAACCCTAATTAAACACACCTGAAGCAGCTAATCATTAGGTGCGTTCGACTTCATGCGGCGCTGCGCAGACCGATCGGCGGCTGACTTGAAGTAGTGCATGCCGGTTAGAA
>JAUCNO010025294.1:0-19881 GCA_032353835.1 Enteromius viviparus | reverse complement strand
TCTATCTATCTATCTATCTATCTATCTATCTATCTATCTATCTATCTATCTATCTATCTATCTATCTATCTATCCGTTGTCCATCTATACATCTATCTTTCTTTCTTTCTTTCTTTCTTTCTTTCTTTCTTTCTTTCTTTCTTTCTTTCTTTCGTTCTTTCTTTCTTTCGTTCTTTCGTTCTGTCTTTCTTTTTGTTCTGTCTTTCTGTCCGTCTGTCTAAATGGCATTCAAACCTAGAAGAAATCTGATTTCTTCTTTTTTCCTTGTATGGATGTAGTCAGCAGCCCATCACAGAGAAAGTGCAGATCCAGGTGAACCGTATCAGCATGTGTGATTATGAAGCTCTTCATTATGATAAAGAGCAGCTCAGGGAGGCCTGTGAGTATCTCTTCTCTTCGTCCTCTTTCTTTTTCACAGCTCTGAGAACCTACTCATGCACTCCCGGTAAAGCTTCTGCTTTTCAAATACCGCTTAATTTAAACCGATCCTAACCTGTGTTTTCCTCTTTTCTTTCACCATCTCAGCGATTCCTATGGGGATAATTATAGTTCCCGGAAACAGTGATTTGGAGACGTGTCGGCTACATATCGAGAAGCTACACGAGGTGCTTTTCAGCTTATTGAATCCTGTATATAAACGTGCCAAAAGACCGATTTGGCTACAACCCCCTTCCTCATTTGTAGAGGTTAAGGGGAGGATCTGAACTGTCAAAGTCTGGCTTGATGTCAACATGAAATCACAATTGACTATTTACCTTCTTATTGAGTGTTACTTGTCCGATTCATCTGTTAATGTTATCCCCCCAAAAAGTAATCATTCATCAAAATACAATAACTTGCTCCTCCTCTAAAAGAACTTTCCTTTTCAGTGACATCATCAAGCCCTTTTATTGTCAACTCTGCCCATTTGCCATAAAACACCCTAATAGACTTTTTGTTGTTGCTGTTGAAAATATTGTTTCAGTCATTTGTAAATCAGATAACTGGGTTGCAGTGGTGACTTTAAATAAGTCATTCGTGACTAAATAAGAATACATCTCTGTTAGTGCTACCTCTTGGAAAGAAAAGACATTTTTTCATTTAATTTAGCTCAAAATCTGTTTCCTGTGGTGACGTTAACACATCTTTGAAATACAAATGATGTATTTTACTTTTAAGAGTCCCTTTCCACTATAATTACCACTATTCATGCCAAACATGTTATATTGAGAATGTGACAGCCATTACACATTGACTTCCTGTTCAATTTCAGTCAGAAAAACCCATTGTGACTAATTGAACTCACACAGTGAGGCCATTTTGGACAGGAGCCATTTTTCACTTGTATTTTTTCCTTTCCTCTCTTTAGGAGGGGGATGGTGTGAACACAGAGACACTGCACATGCCAAAACTTTCACCAAAATGGTGCTTCCTGGATTGTAAGTACAACATTTCAAGTCAATAAAAAACAGCACAGAATTGATCTAAACTTTGACTCATTTTTGTGATCCATTGTTTTTGACATTTCCAAAACTCTCAAGTGTGATCTTTGCAAACCCCATAATCCGATTTTTCTGTTCTTGGATTGTTTATAGCAACTACAGCAGACCGTTTCTACAGAATAGACCGTGGTCAGGTACCGATGAAAGGAAACTTTGACGTTTTACATCTGTGTTGCATGTCACACTGTGCCGATTTCATTACATTGCATTATCTCTGCAGGAGCATCTAAACTATGTGACGGAGATCTCTCAGGATGAGCTTTTCATCTTGGACCCGGAGATGGTCACCAAGGAGACGGTGGGCACATCGCCCGGAATGCCAGGGGCGATGGAAACAGTTGGGGGATGTTCCAACAGCACAGACCAGTTTGCTTTTCCTGCCTGCTCTGCTGGGCCTTCTCCGCTGTGCAGGTAGATCGAAACGAGACAAAATGTGTGGTTAAACTGTATCAACTCATGTTGTTAGGTCTGCAAACAGCTTCTGCACAGCCTCAAGGTGCAATTTTAATGTTCGCTTTTTACTCTGGCAGATGATTTTAACACAGTCGGCTAGCAGAGTACGTGCGTAGGCAGGTTTAGTTTCGCCTGTGGGCATGAAATTTCTGAGAATATCCTTGGAAAAACTGCAAAAGTGCCCTCATTAAGGAACTAAAAAAATGTCTTAATTATACTTTTTTTTGTTAATCTTGTTAATTTCGCCAAAACAGATGTAGGTTCAGCATGAATTCATAATAGTTAGAATGCACTTTATTATGCACAACTGATGTGAATGCACTTACAAAAAAGTACCAGTATCATCATAATATTATGATTGTGTTTTAAGACTGTAATATGGAAAAAGCAGGGTGTATGAATATGTTAATTTCCCAGTACCATGATATTACCATCTCATGCCAGTACTGTAGTCCTATTGCAGTGCTTTTTGGTAAGTGTGAAAAAAAAGATATATAGCAATAAATAAACAGTGTTTTAAAAGTTTTGGTATACTTGTGTGTGTGCTGTGTATATTTATGTATATATAAATACACACACATACAGTATACATTTAAAAATATTTACATATAAATGTATGCATTTATATTATTTTATTTTATGTTATCTAAAAATATATTGAATATATAAAAATCACATATTTTTCTTAAAGACATGCATGTGTTTATATTTATATATACAAATAATAACTATACACAGTGTACGCACATATATTATGGAAACATAAACTTTATATTTATATTATATTTTTTAATATACATATATAATACTTATAAGAAATCTAAATTAATATACAACAAACTATTATAATTAAAAAATGTATAATACAAATAATTATTATAATTAGTATCTTAAACTATTTAAATATCAAAATATAATATATTAAAATCTAATTTATATTATGTATTTTAAAAAAATGTTAAAACACTAGACTATTATTGAATCATTTATTGTTATTATTAAAAAATTAATTATATCTATATCGATCTATATATATTTAGATATGCATTGCATGCATTTATTTTATATTATTATATTTATTTTATACAATGTATTTTATATGTTCAATATTACTGTAATATTACATTATAAATACATATATATTTATACCTATTATTATAGAAATATACAAACAAATACTGTATTAGTAAAACAATTTAAGTAAAAAAATTAACTGATATGAATTTTAGAATTCCTCAAATACAAATATATCTGAAGCTTTGGTGTGTGCGGTAAATACGTAACACTAAACTGAACTGAATGTGTTCCATCCCCTTTAAAAGTCTTCTTCTCTAGTCTATTCCCTCAGGGCAAGTCTTTTAGTCTGTATATTTGCGAGCACATCTGATGGCGAGAAAGAGAGAGTGAGAGACAGCGACGTTTTAGTGCCAAAGTCTCCTGTGAGCGAGCACAAATCTGTGTGTTACTCAAATGCGTGTCCATCCAGGACAGGACAGTCCCTCATAAAGGCCCCTGCTATTAAAAACTCATTTATCTGTGTTTACATTCCCCCTCCCCCTGCCTGACGCACAGCAGATCGCTGAAAAAACACATCCCATCTGTCAGACCTCATTGTAGCGCTTGTTCTACTACAGTAAATTATACACATCTCACAAACAATGAGTTTCCCGCCCCCCACAGCATGTAAACACATCATCCTCTCTGTTGTCTGTTCATCCCATCATGCTCTCGCAGGGTTCACCAGACTCATGCTGAAGGCCAAACGGAAAGCGCTAACACGGATAGCGACACACGTGTACAAAATAGCGATCCAGAGACTCCCACAAAGCCAGGCTTGTGCAGGTACATATTAAACTAAGCGCTTTGTGGTCGAATTCAGACCTTCATGTCCAAAGCTTTGATTGTTTCCATGACAACATGATTATGCCTTTTTATAGCAAACATCATTACTAAGCTAACAAAGTTATCCATCCCATGATTCCATGTGCTTAATTGAAGCTTTGCAATGGCCATCTCTAACAAAAGTATACTACAATGGCACAATAATACTATGGTACTTTAAAATATACCATTGCACAGTGTTAGTGAGGAGGGCAGAAGACCCATTTTTAAATTAATATCTTACATAAGCTTGTCTTTGCCCAATGTCTTTCATTTTGAAGGAGGGGAGCAAAAATTATGAATTTGAGTCGTTCAAACACACTTGATGAGGACTCAGTGAATGTGCCAAGGTACATATAATATTTAATAATCATCGCTGGTAAGACACACAGATGTAGTTGGCTTTTATTATGAATTGTGGTATTAATATTCCATTTGAATTTCACAGGTTAGATTCGGGCTGGAATGACAGTGATCAAGGTACACACATTTTCTGCATGTATGTGTGTATATATATAAATATACAGTACACACATACACATATATATATTGTAACATTTGTGTAAAACAATTAACTATTATACGATTTTATTTTAATTATAATACAACTTAATACCAATATTTATAATAGTTTGTTTTATTAATAATATTTTATAAAATAGATTAATACGTTATGTACATTATGTAATAAAACTCTGAAACTATGAAAACTTTTATTGTACTAAATTGGTATTTCGTAATATAGTTTAAAGTTGCATTATAATAATTAAACATTTCATAATAGTTTATTGTATTCAATAATTATAATAAATAATATTTCAAAATTATTTTAAATTATATAAAATTTATGTATTAATTACAATAAAATTATATATTATTATTATTATAAAATCTCACAACTTTAAATTATATTTTGCAAAATACCAGTATAGTTCTAATTAAATTTTTATTTTTTTTTTATCAATTTTTCAGCAAAGTTTTCTCAGAGTATAATTAGATATTCTAAGCAATTGTATTGTAATTTATTAATTAATGTATTTATTTATTTTAAAATATTAAATAACTAATATAAATATATAATTATCTTTAGTGTTAGTATTTTATACGTTTTATTTATTAAAATATATGATCCCAAATTGATGCATTTTCTATAATTTCTAATGCAATTTGATGCAATAAAAGCCCTCATATTTTTTCGATGTCTTTCAGAATCGGTCAGTTTGATCTTTGATGCCGTGAAGTCTGGCAACCTCGAAAAGGTATTCATAAAATAAAAACCTATTTCAGCAATATCATACATAAGCACTCTGCATTACCAGACCTCATGGACCTCTTCTCTGGTCGTTCATGTTCTCAGCTGGTTCAAGTGCATGAAGGCGGAGCCAACCTGTTGGTCCAGGACCGTCATGGCTGCACCCTCCTCCATCATGCAGTTGGTTTCGGCAGTAAAGAGATTGTGAAGTACATCATTGATAATTGTGAGTCGGGTGAGCTTCATTTTTGGATTTTTTTACATTTGACTTGCATCTCACTAATGATCCTTCACTGTTTTTGGTGAACAGCTCCTGCATGCATCCTGGATGTAACAGAGAAATCAACGTAAGTACTGCTGGAGCCACTATGGCATCTTTTATTCCATTTAATCTGCGGTGAAAGGGATAAAGGAGCTAGTTTTGACGGACATTAATGGTTAGGAGCTGTTTCTCTGTGTTATTTATTCAGAGGGGAGACGGCCCTGCATAAGGCAGCTGCATTGTGCCAGAGAACAATCTGTTATTACCTTGTGGAGGCCGGAGCATCCCTCATGAAGACAGATTTACGGGTGAGAACATTCACATGGACCTTATTTCTTAACATTTCCATGCAGGATATTGAAACACTTAAAAGTAGTCATATGTTGTTTTTTAGCTAACGTCACAACAAGTAACAGTATCCACAACAAGTCCCTCAAAACCCACAAGAACACTGGCCAAACTAATAAATTGTAATCAATATGAAAATATGACAGCTCACTTTAGAGAGATGCACAGACTCGTAATTCACATCTCTCTCTCACGCACACACATTCATAACTTATCTATTATCAACAGTTCAAGCTAGCCTTTGGAACTAACAACGGAGGCTTTGGATGAGATGCAGAAGTAGTAGCGTTTAAGTACAAAAACCGGACAAATACACTGAAATATATCATCTGATTGATGTCTTGAGGTGTGGCAAACGTAGTACAAGCGGGATAATTGACTCCGGGCTAAGTATAGTTCTAGTTAAATATATGATAATTATTTTTCTAATAATTCAACAGTTTTTGACATGTCGCGAAGCCCTTGATGAATACCAATAAACTACTGAACGCCAGTGGGCGGGGCTTATGGTGCATGATTCGCCAATGTGCTACTCTGGAGGCGGTCACATGCAAATCATTTTGACAATGTGACGTCACCAATTCTGAAATATTAAAATAAGCATTTTTTAAAAACTTCTTTAAACATCTATGATTATTTTAATAATAAATGACTATTGCGTGCGTTTAAGATATTTATTTGTATTTTTTAGCACCGAGTTGCATTTAAATGAATTAAGAATGAATTGAGAAACAAATGTCGTTCCAGTATTATAGATTTTATTTAATCATTTTAGCAAGCATCAGTTTAACTTGAAATCTTATTAATTCAAAAATATCTTTCTGTCATTCTGCAGGGTGAAACTCCGAAGATGTTTGCAGAAAGAGCTCGAGACATGGAGTTGGCTGCATACCTAGAAAACCGACAGCACCACCAGATGATCCAGAGAGAGGACCATGAGACGGCTGTGTGACCGGCCTCCGGAACCATCCTTTCCGTCCGCCACCAAACCACAGAGTGGTTCCTCTCCCATGGCCGGTTTATCCGGTGTGGGCAGCATGTGTGCGGAAGATAGCTTGTTGCTCTCTATATTGATTGTAGTGCCAAAAAGACAGTGTTTGTGTCATGAATGCATGAGTTTGCTATGTCACGTCCTGATTTTAGGGCTGCGCAAAACCGCACCGCTCTGCTCCTTAGGACTCAATGTGCAAAATTCAGGGCTGAAATACCATGTATGAAAGTGGCTTTTCCGAAACTACTATAAAGAAAACCAGACTAACCTCATGAGAGATTTTACGGGAGAGGTTTTTGCTGCTTCTGATTACATAATATTGACGTTTGAATTTCTGAATGCATATCTAAAAGTCTCACAGATCTTATTTGACCGTAGTCCACTGGAAACTTCCTTTAGCTTGGCTTCCACTTCACGTGTTCGTTCTGATTCCAGATAGACGTTGTTTTCATAGCCTCCCGCGTTTAAGAATGCTTCCTCAGCTGTTGCTTACGGCCAGTTTCTCTCTTTGTGGTAAATGCTTGAACATTCCATTAATTACTACCTTAGCATTAAACCAGTTTCTCTATTCACAATATATTATAAACTGTAATCACTTCTTTATCAATAGATTTGCCTTTGGTTATTTTACGGCCATAAATGTTGGCCTAATTGAATGAAGGAATGGGATCGTATCTCTTAGCATAGATCGCTTGCACTGACTGCTGTACTTTTAAAACGAACATTTTATCGCACCGGTGTGATTTTAGGTTCTTTCCAGGAAGTCATGCAGCAACTTGTCGGCCAAATTGAGCATGTTAAGTACACAGTAAATTCTTCTGGTAGAGTTTTTAGCTGATAAATCACATTTTCAGTGACGAATGGCTGCCCATATATTTACATATATTTATATCATCGTCTGCGGTTTAACTTCTTGTGTATTCAACCAGGTCACTTTATGTATGCGTACAATTGACTAAATGCTTGAATAATAAAAGAGACAGGAAAGCTGGTCTTTTTACAAAGCAGCCATTTGACAACGCCGTGTTGTCAGCATTGCCATAGTGTGTTTGTGGTGAGATGTCTTTATGATAGAATATGTATTTTGTCAGTGCTTTGTATGAGTTGCTATGCAATTCCAAATAGATGATACGTGTATATAATCCATCAAACATTTTAAAAATGTGTGAACAATCTGTTCTGATATAAAGGTCTTTCATTTGTATGTGATATGAACTTAGATAATGCTTTATTTATAAGAGTAGATAAGAATTTTGTTAGAGGAGAAGTCATATATTTGTTCTTGGGGTTGGATTGTTACTGTCTGCTTGGGGAAAAAAGAATTAAAGACTTTAAAAACAGGTTTTTGTTGTGTAGCATGGTTTAATTGACTGAGATTATTGATTTGTTAATGCATATGTCATTCCTCTCTCGTTCTCTTATTGCACAGCCCTGGTGTTTTTTCAAGGCTGGGATCGCCGGGTGGTAAACTGTGTATACTGTTGAACTCTGCCTCTCTCTAGGAGGTCTTTATGTCTGAATGAGTTACCGGCAGTGATGGATGTGTTGACATTTGTGACTCATTTATCATTTCGGAGATAAGCTTATTGTTTTCTCTCTCCTGCACTAGCTCCATTTCTGGAGTGTATAGGGAAGGGACGTAAATGTATTTTTAAATTACTTTAACCTCAGTTCAAACTCAGGTTATTTTAAATTTGGAAGGTAGTATGTTAGGTCAAAGAAACATTTCACGCAAACTCATCTGAGCAGAGAATCATCGGTGAAATTGTATTATGTAATAAGCAGATAAATTGGATTATTTATATAGAATATTTCAGACACAATGGCAATTCAAAGCACCTAAATAAAATGTAGGAAGAGAAACAATAGGAAATTCAAAATGTTTTTAGATATTCTAAGAGATGGGGTCAAAAATAAAGTAACAAAATATTCAGCTAACTAAATAAAATAGATTACGTATACAACAGAAAAATAAGGATTATATTAGAGTGCATGGTAAATATTTAGAACACCAAGTATATGTATAAATAAAAGGGAAGAAATCATTAAACAAGATAAATGTATTTTCCTCATCTTGCTTCATAATGTTGTATATTTATTTCTTTCATGCATCTATAATTCATTTAGAATAAATACATTGTTTATTTATTGACCGACATACATATAAAACGTGTAAAAAATAAATTAAATAAATCTGAAAAAATTACATTTAGTCATTTAGCAGATGCTTTTATCCAGAGCGACTTGGACAACTTTTAAAAATGACTGAAAAAGAAACATGTCTTTGCATAATCCTAATTTTGCATTATTATTATCAGTTGGTTCATTTATTTGTTTCATGTATATATAATAATTGCTCAAATAAGTACAAAATAATAAGCAAAAAAACCCACAATTATTTGTGTATAAACAGGTGGCAAAAATAAGAAATGTATATAAAAGTAAATAAATTAAATGGAATGTATCAATTAAATAAGAGAAATATCTTTCCATAATAATCATTTTGATTATTTATCAATTTTATGTATCTGCAATTGCAAAAATGTCTTTACATTAGATGTTATTTTATTTTTACCAGCAAGCATCTGTATAAATATACTTTGCAACAGAAAAAAAAAAAATAGATAGATAGATAGATAGATCGATAGATAGATGACGTGGAGAGAGAGAGAGAGAGAGAGAGTGGGGGTGAGTGTAAGTGCACAGCTATGCGACCAGCTCAAACTAGTTCGGAGAAACACAAAGAGCAGCAGAGATCATAGAGAGAGCTGAACACTGACACACGCTCACAGCACAGCATCATATTCACAGCAATAAGGCAAGTACATCATCATCATAACCCAACAGCTCCTATTATTATAATGCAGTCTATGCGTTTCACGACGCTGCGCGTTTGAATAATAACCTTCTAGTGGTTGATAAATAATGCAAATATCTGCGATTAACCGGATTTATCAGATTTATTTGGATATGCTTATATTATAATTTTTTTATATGCGTTTTAGTTCGATAACAGAATGCGTTTTTATTCCTAATAATGTTCGGGCGTGTTTATGATGAGATCTATGACATGATATATTAAAAAGGAGGCGTGTGGGCGCACCGTGTCAGGATAACAAACGCGCTGCACGTCAATACGCGTTTAACGCTCGATTTTTAGACTTTAAAATCTTGCGTTTAAATATTAGAGTATTTTAAATAGCCTAACAGTTTAAATAACAGCGCTTTAGCTATCGTTAATGAAATTAAACGGCGACTCTATAGCGAAGTTGTTTATTATAGCTGAATAATGGCGGATGTCGCTTTAAATAGTTGCATTCATGCTGTAAAAGAGTCGTGAAGTTTGTGTTTTGGTGTGCAAGGGCGTATTAACGCTGTCAGGGAAATGATGCTCTGTTAAGTGCCAAAGAGGGACCAGCTGCCAGCTACTGCTGACCCACTTCTCCAAATCAGAAACATCAGGCCTTGCCATTCAATTCCAACGGAACGCCAAGCTCCAGATGCCAGAGAGCCTGCGCTTTGGGGTGTCATGTGGTCAACGGTGAACTTTGTGCTCCTTGAGGAAGTTTTCAAAATGTCCAGTTCTGCATTTATCAAAGGCAGCATCCCATATCCCCTCTTGGATCAACAGAGCGGGTTTTGTCCTCCAATGCAAATAGGCCTACATTCAAAGGAGTCGAGCGGAGGCCCTCCCCTCCTCCTCAAGACACAGCATGGGATCTGTGTTCGGGTCCTTTCAGAGAGGGAAGCAAAACGGGCGAGATCCTGCTTTGTTCGGAGCCAGTGAATCAGGCTCCTCTAAGGCCCAGCTGAAGGTCTTTGAGTACTTGGCCTCTCTCCCCGCGGAGGCTGAGGAGAGGAGGGGAGGCGGGGGACCCCTGCCGACCGCTGTTTCTCCTCGCACAAAAAGTCCGACCCCGAGGAGCCCTTCACATTTATGAGTGACTGAAGAATGGAGCCGTGCCGCGGGCTGCGCCGTGAAAGGAGCCTGGTTTAATGGAGGCAGGAAAAGAATGAAAAGGAGAAGTGCTGTGTGCTTTTTCTATTCCGAGAAAGAGGAAAATATAGAGGCTCTTTTATGGAGTCACACAGCAAGCAGCTAGGATGGCGTGTACACAGTGTCTCAGACGGCACAGAGATAACATTCATATCTGATGTATTATTACCTGATTTTGGGGTTTCTGAGAGGACTTTTCAAACTAATTCCAGAAAGTCAGACTAATTTCCCTTAAACGGTTTGAAAATATGAATTTAGCAAATTAAAGCAACCTAGAACACAACAGAGCAACAAAATATAGATAAATACATCTATAGATATATATACGTTTTTGAGTGGCATAAATGCAAGCTAATGACCCGGTTTCATAGACAGGGCTTAGACTACATCAGTATTAGCCCATACTTAAATTGGGACATTGAAGTAATTTTAATAAACATGTCTTAGAAAAAATCATTACTTGTGTGCATCTTAAGACAAAACAAAGGCACTGAAATGTTTTAAGGTCAGATTGAAACAGCTCAGATTTACATTTAGTCTAGCAGTAGGCTTAAGCCTTGTCTGTGAAACTGGGGGAATATGTATTTATGTTGGAGTATGTATATGAAATATTCCATGCATAGAGCATATAATGTAGAGCAAAAACACAAACAGATGTGATGCTGGTGGTTTGATAAACACTGCTTGGAGGTTGTGCACTGCGGTGCTGCTATTGAATTGCTATCTTTTTTAAATTGTGGTTGGCTAACTGAATTAAAGTTGAAATAATTTAGAAATATTAAAAATGTTGCCCTGGAAGCTCACCGAAAAGATTATTTGAACTGAAAAAAAAAAAACCCAGAAAGCTATTTTAAAATATTAAACATATATAAATAAAATCAAGTTAAAAACTAACAAAAATGACAAAAGCACAGGCTAATTCTAAATACTAATTAATAGTACATTAAAAAATATTAAAATTATGTATATTTAGATTTTCTTGCGTATTTACATTATTTAACTGAAATTAATATCAGCTTTACTTTTTTTCCCCCCCAGAATGCGGAGTTTATTCTCTATAGCACTTGTGCTGCTGGTGGTGTTGATGATCACCGCAGAAGCTAGCATGAAGAAAAAAGGTTCTTATTTTTAACAAAATGACTTCAAACGATGCAATGCACATTTTTTTGGTGTGATATCATTAATCATCATTCTCTATTTTGGGACAGAAAAGGGCAAAGAGCCCAAAGCAGATGCTGAGTGCAGTGAATGGCAGTATGGGAAATGCGTGCCCAACAGCGGTGACTGTGGCGCCGGCATTCGGGAGGCGACCTGCAACGAACAGACAAAGAAAACCAAGTGCAAAGTCCCATGCAACTGGAAGAAAGACTTTGGCGGTAAGGAGATTTACTGTATATGAATACACTGCATGCATGCTTGGATGTGAATCAAATAAAAATGCATTTAGACAGGCCATTCAGTCGAGTTTGTTCTTGTTGGGTTTTTTTTTTTAGCTGACTGCAAGTACAAGTTTGGGCGTTGGGCCGAATGTGACACTACTACAGGAACCAGAAGCAGGTCTGGGACATTGAAGAAGGCACTGTTCAACGCTGAATGCCAGACCACCATTAAAGTGTCCAAACCTTGCACCCCAAAGACCCCCAAACCCAAGGGAGGCGAGAAGAAGAAAGGGAAAGGGAAGGAAAACTAACTTGGAAGACCACCCCAACAACCCCACTCCCCACTCAGTGGTGCATTCCTATGTGACACTCCCAAATCCTCCAAAACGTGAATGCTGAGAGGAAAAAAAACAACAAAAAAAACTGTAGCCCTACCTATTGTTTTTATTTCCACTTTCTTTGTTTTGTAATTAGTAAATGTATGTGTCTATGATGTTGTAATTTGATCTCTGTAGCAGATTTTTAATTGTAATTGACATTGCATGTATAAAACAGGCCGCAGCAAATCTGTCGTCTAACAAATTGTCTGTACTAAAGAGAAAAATTGGTGAGAGCCTAATTATGCCCCTAAATTAAAGTATTTGTAAATTACAGCAAACCGAATGAAGACCATTTCTGTACGTTATAATAAGTAAGCTGAATCCTTAAACGAACTTCGCTCCTGGATGTAATGGCCTATATAAAGTATCTATGTTTATAAATGTTTATGTTTTTAGATTTGATGGATGTACAATCAAATTTACACCACTAACTGATTACTTCTACAGGTTGTGAATAAATGAAAGTGTATTTTCAATAATACTTTCTGATGCTTTTTTAAAAACAAAGTTTACACATTTATTGTTCAAGACTTAAAAACCTGTAAAAATGACTTTAATGACGCCAGTATAGTAGTACATTTGATGTTTTAGAAACGTTATAAACAACATAAGTGGCATGTTTTTACAATTGCATAGAACACAGTGCAATTTCCATAAGAACGTAATTACGATTTACTCAAGTTTGTTTGGTTTTTCCCTCAGTCTTAAACTGTAACAATAACAAAAAAAAACTTTCCAAACAGAACAAACGCAATTACAGCAACATGATTAACAATAAATAATAACTCAACAAACATGTTTATTTTTTACTTCCCACTTTAGTAAGCAACTAATCACACTCACAAAAAAAATTAAAACCAATGTAATGACTTTGCGATACATTTTAAGCGTGCAATCTGAGCAGCTAAGTACTTTAATTACACTTTTGGCTCTGATAAATATGCTAACAAAAAAAACAATCCCATGCTGTAAGAATTCGAAAACAAATACGATACGTCAAATTGGACACGTTATGCGCACATTATCAAAAACATGATAAACACTAATACCTCAACCAACTCCCCTTTTTTACTTTTGGCTCTAGTAAAACAGCTTCACAGTCACAAATCATCTGAGCGAATCTTCATTAATGACTCCTGGCCAACCAATAAGAGCCTGAAGACTCATTTTACTGTCAAATTTCTAAACTTGCACATCAACAGTTGTTTAAAGGTCCTTTTGAAGGTGTCGTTACAGAGTGCGTAGCACACTGGATTTACCATGCTGTTGACGTAGCACATAAAGTAACCCACCATCCACAGAATTTCCGGGACACACCAACGGCAGAAGGTACCAATCAGGACCATAACGCTATAAGGCGTCCAAGTAACAATGAAGGCCAGAAGAACCGCGAGAATGGTCTTTGTCACCTTCCTCTCTCTCAGAGCCTTTCGTCTGGGATTCTTGGAGACAACTTTGGACGCTTGACTTTCAACCTGAATGGTAGTATAGTTTTGAAAGCAGTGAGGTTGCGCTGTCCTGCTAGTTTCCACACACTCCGTCAAAGTTCTTGGTCTTGAGGTTTCTGCTTCCAGCCCTCGTTCTTCCATGGAAGCATCCGGACTTGAATCCAAGGATTCATCAGTCTTGCTGAACTCTACAGAAAAGAGTCGTTTCAATCTAACAAGCTTTGAATCTTGTTTGTATGAGCATGAGATATCCGGTTTAATGTTATTCACTAGGTCAGGGTTGGCGGTTGTCGTTCCTCCACTCGTCTTCGACCGATCAAGCAGGTTTGCGGATTCAGGCTTCAACTTATGAACCCGTCTCTGACTGGCCAGGGATATTTTCGTGTACAGTATCATCATTATGACAACGGGAATGTAGAACGCTGGGAGAGTGGTTGCCAGGGTTACAGCAGGGTTTGCGAGGAGGAGGATGTAACATTGTTCTTCTGGGACCTTGCTCCTGTCCCTCCCAGCCTGCCAAAGCAGGATAGCTGGAGCCCAGAGAAGAAGAGACTGTAACCAAGCAGCAGCAATCATCACCCCAGCACACCTTGCGGTACGCTTGGTAGGGTAACTCAGAGGCCGGGTCACGCAGAAATAACGGTCAAAACAGATCAGTAGGAGGTTCATCACAGAGGCGTTACTCACCACGTAATCCACAACCAACCACAAATCGCACATCAGTGGTCCCAAAGGCCAATATCCCTTTACGGCATACACAATGTAGAGATTCATGGAGAAAACACCAACGATAAGGTCCGAACAAGCAAGACTAAAAAGGAAGTAGTTGTTGATGGTTCGGAGATTGCGGTTGACTTTGATTGAAAGCAGAACCAAGACGTTGCCCAGGACTGTTAGCAGGCTGATGCAGCTAGTGATAAGAATGATGACGACAACCCCTACAGTCCCTAATGCACGCCGTGGTCTTCCCGATACTAAGTATGGCTCCTCGGGCAAGGGACTGTGCATGCTACTGTTGAGCATGATGGAGGAACTTGTGGAGGAGCCTGAGTCAAGAAAACGGAAATTCATCATAAATGAAAAGATGTTTAACTTGCCATATGAGCAAACAACTAGTAATTGTACTCTCTAGACAGTATATAGTATACTTTAAACTCTAAAATACACAATTGTAATTGGTTGCACATGAAATTGAAAATATAAAATCAGACAAATAAATTATGACCCTAACATGATGCAATCAGCAAACTTACCGTTAAAAACAAACCACTCTAAGTCCCTTGAGAAAAGAACAGATCCAGTCTCCATGATCTCCATGCTCCGTCTGTATGAGAGAACGACTGGGAGGACTTTTAATTTCTCAAACAGTAACACCCATCCTCACCTTCCAACTACATATCCAGGAACAAGTCATCCAACCTCTTTAGGCGGTATTAATACACTAAATTTACTGGAAGATCATCGAAGTAGTGTGGAACGATCGTATTACTGCTGAATTCCTCCTAGTTTTGTGCTGCCTTTTTAAAGCATGTATGGTTAATTCAGTTCCTGTCATCTAAAGAGGAAGGCAGCAGTTACATAAGGGATGGAATCTAATTACCTGACCTGTTATGAAGCTCCACAGCGGTTTCACATCTTTTTAATTTTATTATGATTCTATTATAATATTTTAAGTATCACACATTACAACTTGAGTAAATGTTACGAAAACAATGCAATATGAGAGATAACTAAAAGGAAAATTAATTATACATAAAACAGATTTTTTTTAAAAAATAAGCAAATTGTCCTCCTTTTATGACAGATGTTTGCTAGTATATTTATTTTATTAAAAAAAAAAATTTTTTTAGGTGAATTTGGAACAAAATGTGCTTAAAGGTGCTCTATGCGATCTTGCAAAACACTATGGGTGCAGGACCTACACCAAACAAAAACAAACTTCGGCCAACCAATCGGCAAGAAGAGACAGCAAGACGATCGAGGGGTTATGCATACGGTTTGAGATGAAAATAAAAATTGAGCTAAAATTGCATAGAGCACCTTTAACCTATGAAAATTGACAAATTAAAAAAAAATAAAAATAAAATATGCTAAATAATAATAAAAATATAACTTTCATGACAGCGAATACTTACTAGTATTTTTTTATTTTGTTCAAGTCCAATGGTTTTTCATTTTTTTGTTTTATAATAATAATTCCCTTTATTGTTAGGTTTTATTTTTACGGCATATCTTTAAAGGAATACATTACTTCAAAGCTGTCTTTTTTAAAACTGATATTATACAAAAATATGTCACGGATAGTTTCGTGAAATGCATTGTATAGTAAAACATAAAAATAATATCAAAAACAAAATAATTAATTTCCATATTCCCATTTTATTAAAACTCTCATAATCGCCATTACCACAGGATCTTTGGTGTCCCACAAAATTCTTTTACAACACCTAATCCTCATTTGCACTAAATAAAGAACCAACTACACATTTATGGTAAGCCATAACAACATGTCCCTCTTGTCTAAGGTACCGATCCAGCAGTGAGAGCATATACATAACCACACATCCAACAAGAACACAATTACAGTTTTTAAAATGTCACACTTTTGCCGTCAGCTATTCTCGTCAGAGCAAATGAATTGTCGGGAGGCCTAAAAGTCTAAAACAAGCCCTGCATGAAACAACTTCATAAAAATAAGCTGTGCATGTGGTCAGAAATTAGTAAGGAGAAAAAAACAAAATAAAAATAACTAAACAAACAGGAAAAGGTGTGTCCTTGATGGAGTACAACATTAAAAAGGTCCTTCTTTCTTATCATAGTAGCATTCTTAAAAATCAGTATTGCATTGCATTCACACAAAGGGTAAAATAAATAATTGAAATGACAGTCAACACAACCAGACTTCAGATTTACCAATATTTCTACCAATAACTAAAACACTCAACAGTCAAAAGGCCTATGAAGAAGCTATTCTGGTTTTGTCGCACATCAGAACGGCTTTTGTGGTTCAGTAAGGAAAAGATTCTCCAAGGCACTGAACTCATGGAAAAACACCAAAAGGTATGTGGTTTCCCAGAGGTTCCTCAGCTGCCAATGTTTGCCATGAGACCACAATCCAATAGAACCTTACATCCAAGAACGTTCAAAACACAAACCATTCCTACTGGAGACTTCTTTTTTTTTTTTAACTACAAAAAAAGCTACTAATCCAAGCCAAGCAGCTGAAAGAACTAAATCTTGTACACAAAAGCAGAGGGAGATATTTTGAGAAACGCCTGGTAACGAAAGGCCTGTGCGTATGCAAATGCATCGACAACTCAAAATCGCTAGAGCTGACCAATCGTACACGAGAACCTAAACAAGCATGATAGAGCTCACAAGGCAAATATGTCATAAAAAAAAAAACCCATCATGAAATATGGATTTCAGTTTTTTTTTCTTCTCGGTTTATCATCTCTACATTTACAATGCTACATTTATTTATAATAAAACTCTAGGTTCTGTGGAGGACACTCACAGACATACACATCCACACATACAGACAGTGCCTGTCGTCAGTGACTCTCAGCAGTGTTTAAGCAGATCTAAATGTTCAGTGCCCAAGAAATACTCTATTATGTGTTATTCAAGAGTGATTATCGCTCATAATCCAGATCTGTGATAGAGATATGTATGCTTATTGTCTGTAACGCTGTTCTCTGGGAAGGAGAAAAGGGCGCTTAAGTGCAATCACTTGCCATTTGTCTCTTATACATCACGAGAGGCTTCTTGCGGTTGGTAGAATAGTATGAAACAGTCGGCCAATCAGCTGATTTGAGGTGAATTAATGGCTGAATTGCGCAAAAAGTGTTGCGTTTAAAGCGAGAAAATGATCTGGCACAATTTTAACCGTTTTGTCACATTTATTCATTTTATATATAGTATTAAGGTATTTCTGGGAAATCGCCTAATTTCAGTAGGATTAGTAAAAATGCAAAGTGTTAAGTCCAACAATAATTGCGAATTGACTCCTACACACAAGTTAACGGTCACAAACGGTATAAAAGCCCAAATTAAAAACTGCTCAGCGTACCAAAATGTCACTTGATGCGCATGTGCGTTCTACAGCCTACGTGCTAAATTTGCTCAAGCCCCGCCTGTCGCATTCAGCTTCAGCCTGCCTCCTTGTATAAAAGCTCTGGAATTGGACACACATGCAGATATGAGAGATCTGAACCTGCTTCAGGGTTCCCGAACTGCTTTTTATCTGACGGACAATTACAGATGACATGCTTTCAGAAGTGTATATTTCAAACGACAGATAAATAAATGCAAATTAAAAACCATCATTAAATTCATCATCTGGAAGTTTAGTAGGACACAGGCTCACGCGGATGAGTCTTTCCAGTCTGAGAACTTCAAAGCAGACGTTGTCTAGATATACTGATCAACTGAATGACTTGACCACTGAAAGTCACATTATCGCACACAGAAAAGAAAACAATCACGTCAAGCATAATCTCTGAATTTGAACACAAAAACCGTTAGAGGATGTTGTGTGAGTTAGTGTTTAGCTGTTTTACAGTTCCTCGAACCGAAATGTCCTGAATACGACGGACCCCTTGGGATCCAAAGGAATCGTAAGGACACGCCCCCAGCCTCATCTGGCACTTCTATTGGCTGATGATTTTTCCTAGAGCTTGAAAGGGTGGTTAACTACAACCGTGTTAATCCGTACTGAAGTACGGGAAGGATTCAAGTATGATGCCCTTTCTCGCATGGAATGATGAAATGTCTCAACCTTGAAAGGAAGAAAAATTATAACTTAAGTGCAACTCGCAAGTGCAACAATGATGCTTCCCCAAAGCGAGAATCTGTTGTTTTGACAAAAAAAAAAAAAAAGATAGTGAGGCTGACGTCTCCCGGTTAAGGAGATGCCACGAAAAACTTGGCACTCATTCATTCCCAAATAAGGCCAGAGTGGGAGGAGTCAGAACTGAGGCGGGATGTTCAGTGGCTCCACCCTAAATGCTATGTTCAATGTGTAACAAAGGGTCCACCACAAAATGCTCCAGCACCATGCTGACCAGTTGAGATGTGTGTCTCTGTGAAAACCGGACTTAGGACTATCTGCCGTATAGGTCATCAGGGTAATCTCGGCTCCGGCTTTCACTGTAGCTGTTGCTATGGTCATTGTTATTGTTGTTGCTACGGTTGGACATATCCAAACCGCTCGCCGATGGGTGGTGATGCATATCGTCAGCTTGACGATCACCAAACAAGTCCGTCTCAACCATCGGAGATGCCCCCGTGACCTCAGCACGAGTTGTAAACGGTGATGGAAGTGGGGCACCGCTGGACCCTGACGGCCCAGGAGCTTCTAGAGAGCCTACCAAGGGTTCAGTGTGAAAAAGGGTCGAGATACCGAGTCCAGCAGGATTTTCCGAGGTTGGGTTTCCCACCTGAGTTGTCCTGACAGAGGTCTGTGAGCCACGGTGAATACGATGACTGACCACGATGTTGTTTCCAAAGCCGCCCATGGAAGCCATTGTAGTGCTGCGTTCCCGCTGGACCACGGCTGTCATTCCTCCCTCCGCCATTAGGCGGCGGATCCGAGACAGAGCGTCTTCTCCCGGGCCGGGCTCGGCTGCGGAGTCCACTAAGAAAAACCAGAAAGCATAGCAAAGATGAATTGTTTTGTATATTTCTGTAAATATATGCACAAACAATACACGATTGCTTTACGTTATTTATATGCTTCTGTATGAGTTTGTTGGGGCAACGCAAAAAACAGAATAAGGAAGAACTTCTTTAAACGTTTTAAGTAATGTGATGTTATTAAACTAAATTTTTGATTGCCCTCCATCAAGTTTACTATTTAAAAAGAAAATTATCAAATGAGATGAAGTACCAAGTATCATTTGTAATAAAAAAAAAACAATTATCTACTATAATTACATGGCTCTCTGGAATGCTTGATTCTGATTGGTCAGTTGAGACATTTGCAGGTTCGTTCTTTTCGAATAATAA
>JAUCNO010025208.1:0-19894 GCA_032353835.1 Enteromius viviparus | reverse complement strand
ATTACTGAAACTTGATTAGTAATGCCTTACACTACTGCGTTACAGCAAAAAGTAATATATTACTGTAATGTATTACATTAGTAATGCGTTACTCCCAACACTGATGAAGTGTAAACTGTATCTACTGTTACTGTATTGCTGCAATTATTATTTATTTTTTTTAGTTGTTTAACTTCATCTTAAAATCATTAGAAAACATTTATCCCCACTTGAGTTGCAACTTAGATTAAACTTGGTTTAAATGAATGAATATAAACATAAGAAAATATTATAGAATCAGCATCTGCTTAAAAAAACTTTACTAAGCTTTTTGGACTAACCAGTAAGATTTTTTTTTCTCATTTCAGAGGACTGAAATGTCTACTCGAGCGTACAAGTGCTTGCACTTAGTTACCAGTGTTAATTGACAATCTGATCCCTAAGATCTCTGTTAGCCGCTCTGCCATGACTCAGACCTTTCTGCGGTGATGCCTGTCATTAATGTTGCAGAGCTCAAGCACTCCATTGAGACTGTTGCTTGTCTGCTGATGGTGCTGTATTGATAAATGAAAAGCATTAAGCAGAAGCTTGTTTGATCTGCTCAGTGGAGGAAGCCACAGAATCTCCTGGCATACCAATTTACACCCATCACTTATCTGTCCTTGCATGCTATCTCTAAGCCCTCATGTTTATTTTTAACTATATATATATATATATATATATATATGTATATATATGAGGTTTCTGTGGTGGGCTCTTTTGATACGGGCCAATAAGCAATCACACAAACCACACCTTCAAGCACTATCGCACTGTGGCAGGAAGTTCCTGTCACATTTTCCCCCTATTTAATTGTTTTTTTAGTCCAGATAAGGTTATATCATTTTATTTATATGCAGTTATAAGCTGCTCTCAGTCAACAGATCTATTTACTGCAAAACACACTCAGTAACACCTGGAGTGTGTTTTGACTAAACTCCATCTGCAGGAACGAAATGAACTTTTGCCAGGAAACAAGCGAACTATCATATCACCATTAAATGGCGTCATCGGTTTGTGCCACATTTATATGCACTGCACAGATGTCAATACATTATGTAAAAATAAAAGCCAATAATAGGCACTTCACAGTAAAAAGAAGGCAGAAGACAATAAAAAAAAATCTCTCAGCTGTCCACGCAATGTGACAGTACAGTTTTTTTCCAATCAACACCCACAATTCCATTTGGCTGGCTTTTTCTTTGCCCTGTTTCACAGTTAAGTGGTGGGATGCCAGTTTAACCCCAAACTAACTGGAAATAAAAAAAGAGTCTAAAGAAATACAAATAAATAAATAAAAAGATGCAGAGTTCACTTTACAAGTTGTTTGAACGTAAATGTGTGTTGGAAGTGTGTGTACACATCCATCCTATAAGGACAAAAATTTTTTTGGATCATCTCTATTTTAAAATCTCCGCTCTCAAATCAGGCTGTTCTAATATCCCAGAACGACATAGTTCTGCACAGGCACCTCTTACGATTGTTAATTGACAAGATCGCCTTACTTTAGACCTCCCCTGGATGAGCTGTCATCAGTCCACTATTGTGTCGACTCCAGTGCAGGGAGGACTAGATATCTCCCATTAATCAATTGAAGTGTTTAGTTGTTGGATTAATGAATATAGTAGTCATCATTTACTCCCCACATCTAAACCGCTGAAGATGCAGACAATTAGCATTATGTTACTTTCATTTTGAAGCGAATGCACCAATCTACATAAATGTGTCTATATTCATGCAAATCAGTCATGATCCAGCTTTATCTACACATGAGTACAAGGCCTCGTATCCACCAAAGCCAGTGTATTATTCACTGAAAATGCCAGGAACTCTGATAAAAAAGCTCAACTGTGAGCGCAGTAGAGCACATTTTTGCTATGAAAAAGAAGCTTAATGCTCGCCACGCTCCTGGTGTTTTAATTGAAATATTCTGTAAAAAATATGCTGGTTGTGTGAAAAAAATGCTTTGGTGGACACACATAAGTATTGTGTGTATTGACCGTGTGATGTCACATGTTCAGATGGATCGATTTAAAATCATCTGGATGTCCTCAATGTTTGGAAGCGGAGTCGCTGTGATGCGCTGGGCAGTTTTCACCACTCGCTGCAGTGCCTTACGCTCAGCAACAGAGCAGCTCTTATACCACACTGTGACACAGATGGTTAGGATGCACTCTAGAAGTTCACCAGGATTGCCGAGGACAGCTGGATCTTCTTTAGTTTCCTCAAGAAGAAAAGACGCTAGTAAACCTTCTTGCCCAGGCTGGAGGTGTTGGTGGTCCAGGTTAGGTCTTCCAGGATGTGAGTCCCCAGGGAGTGATCTTGTTCGCAGTATCTGTATTGTCTCTCTCAAAGCGAGCATAAAAGACATTAAGCTCGTCCAGGTCGACAACATTAGGGGTTGTGGGGGTGGGGTTGATTGGTTTATAATCACTGATGGCCTGGATGCCCTGCAACAAGCGTCAAGGGTCAGAGTTGGAAAAGTGCTCCTCTAGCTTTAATTTGTAGCAGTACTTGGCCTTTTTGACGCCCCTCTTCGGATTTGCCCTTGAAGTGCTGTAGGCCTTTATGTCCCCTGACCTGAAGGCAGTGTTGCATGCCTGTTCTGTTCCTGGGTAGTAACACTGTCTGTATGGTGGAGTTGATGTAGGTCAGATCAGATGTCTGTGTGAGAGCCACAGCTGGCCTGGGAAGCAAACATACTCTAGTCTGTGTGTTGAAACCTGTCCTGGAGTGTGATGTCAGCCCCCGCTGGCCACACTTTGATGGTCTTCACTGATGGCTTCACACGGTTGATGAGGGAGGAGTACTTGAGGGTGAGGAAGTAAGAAAGATGATCTGATTGTCCCAAGTGGTGGAGGGGGGGTTTGTGTATACATGGCCCTAAGTTTTGTTACCTCTGGTATGACAGGAAATGTTTTGATGAAATTTCAAAATCCCCAGCAACAATAAATGCAGCCTCCAGGTAAGCAGTCTGTTGTTTACTGATGACCGCATGAAGTTCGTTCATAGCATGTTTGGGAAGAGCATCGGGAGGAATGTAAGCGGCAGTTATAATAGTGGTGACTAAATAATCAAATCAGCTTTAATATTCATAAAATAATTACTGTGGCCAGTTGGACCAGTTTGATAGATTTACTGGTCACAGATAGATAGATAGATACTGCAGGGTCAAAGTAAATTGGTGCAGTGTGTAACAGCAGACAGAATCAAACGGCCTCACCTCAGTGGCGTCTCTTTGGCTCTGACATGCACTTCTTCTGTGATAGTTTCACTCAAACACTATCTGCAATCTCTGTTCCAGTGTTTCAAAGAGACAGAGACATTCAAGAATAATGCAGTTTTTTGCCTGGGTTATCTGCACTAGTTGATCATCACGCTCTCATATTCGATTCATTGGACTCCCTCTGTGCTCTGGTAAGTATTGTGTTTCTGGTAATTCAAAAGGGCTGCCTGTGTGATAACACTAATGAGACTTTTTGCAATTAACCCAGTGGTCTCGTCAGGTGGGCCTAAGGGGGAATTTGTGTTGATGGTGTCATTATGGGTTAGATCACAGCGAAAAGAAAATATCTGAAAAGAAAAGTCTACAAATGCATCAGGAAAGGAGCCAGAGGACAACGTGTTGTTACTGCAGAACCACGATACGATTTATTGATGGTGTGCGATGAAAGCGGCGCTCCAGCTTGACTGAGGAAGCGTGTATACAATACATAATGTGTGTTATAAATTATTGGCTTCGTCTGACAGGGAATGGATGGGTTATGCTTGTGTGGTAATCTTCTTCTGCCTCGCGTCTCCTACTCTTTGCTTCCTTTCTTCTGTGCCTACTTTGAACATAAAAGAGTTTTACTTTGCCCACAGAGTCTGTAGATTTTAACTCTGTTAGTTTGAGCCTGATCCATAAGCCTATTCTATCCCACAAGGAACAAGAATTGACTCTTACCATCCCATCCATTTGCTGTAAAGGCTGACCTATCATTGATGTTTCTGGGCTTTGAATTAGCGGACAAGAAGAGTTAAAGTCATGCATTCTAAATCACACGCTAATCGGTCCAGATTAGAATTGATACAGAGAGAAAATGGATTCATCCCCTTACCCCATGAGATTCTGGAGTTTAATAGAGATGCATAATGCTTGTGATTTCTTCTTTAAAGACCCTCATATTGATTGTGTGTCCATCAATACACCGTAAACAGATATCCAATGACTGACACTTCAACATCAGTGCTAAAAGGACAACCTCTAATGAGCTTTATCTGAAATACAGGACAAATTCAAAACTGGACTGTTAGCAAAAAGTATGACTACCATTTTTTTTATAAAATATTACTGGCACAACAGCATATTTAAACCCTAAATGCATGATTTTTTTTTCACCAATCATTCTTACATATATTCAAATCTTTAACCACCCAGACCTATATATCCAGCAGAAATGTATTTCTGACTACTGCAACAGCAATAAATTCTCATATTTTATTAAATTACAGAAGAATGAAATAAAGCATATTTCATTACCTTTTGAAGGGTTCAGTAGAGCAGATTTTACCATTGCTGTCAATGCTCACATCCTAGATCTGAATGAATAAAATATTTGTATTAAATACTTTGTTCTTTACACAGTTGAATGTGCTGACAACAGAATCACACAAAAATTATCAATGGAAATCAAATGTATTAACCCATGGAGGTCTGGATTTGGAGGCACACTTAAAATTAAAATAGAAAAACACTGATCCAACTTTGATGGAATGTCCTTAAAACCAGTCAAAATGAGGCTCAGTAGTGTGTTTCGCCTCCACGTGTCTGTATGACCTCCCTACAACACCTGGGCATGCACCTGATGAGGTGGCAGATGGTCTCCAGAGGGAACTCTTCCCAGACCTGGACTAAAGCATCCGCCAACTCCTGGACAGTCTGTGGTGCAATGTGGCGTTGGTGGATGGAGTGAGACATGATGTCCCAGATGTGCTCAATGGGATTCAGGTCTGGGGAACGGTTGGGCCAGTCCAAAGCATTGATGCATTCGTCTTGCAAAAACTGGTGACACACTGTAAGCACAACCCCACCTGTGGACGTTGGACCTTCATACCACCCTCATGGAGTCTGTTTCTGACCGTTTGAGCAGACACATGCACATTTGTGGCATGCTGGAAGCAGGGCTCTGGCAGTGCTCCTCCTGTTCCTCCTTGCACAAAGGCGGAGGTAGCAATCCTGCTGTTGGGTTGGTGCCCTCCTAAGGCCTCCTTCACATCTCCTGATGTGTCTCCTGGTAATGCCTCCATGCTCTGGACTCTTGTGTGGCTTGTAGTCTCATGTTACCACTAGAGTGAAAGCACCGCCAGCATTCAAAAGCGACCAAAGCATTAACCAGAAAGCATAGGAACTGAAGTCTGTGGTCACCACCTGCAGAACCACTTCTTTATTGGGGGGTGTCTTGCTAATTGCCTATAATTTCCACCTGTTGTCTGTTCCATTTGCACAACAACATGTGAAATTTATTGTCCATCAGTGTTGCTTCCTAAGTGGGCAGTTTGACTGCACAGAAGTGTGATTGACTTGGAGTTACATTGTGTTGATTAAGTGTTCCCTTTATTTTTTTGAGCAGTGTATTTACACATTTACACACCTTGGGTCTCTAGCGACACTCTACACTTTAAAAAAAACAAACAAAAAAAACAACAAATCAGATAACAAGCATTCAAATTACTGTATTTTTTAATCTCTTTGCCTTTATTGTTATAGCTGCGGTGTGGATTTTTACATTTTAAGAATTTTTTTAGAACTATATATCTTTATTGTTATCTTAATTATTGTCCATGGTGTAAAGAGGTCTTTATAGTTAGTTGTTAGTGTCAACACTAAAGCATAATAACTAAATTGTTTATTATAAGCGTACACTGAAGTTATGTTGTCTGCCACCTCAAATGCTTGACTTAAGTGGATTCTGTGTGGCTGTCAGTGTTTTTAATGTTCATCAGCTGGAAAAAATATTTTCTGAAATTAATTGCAACGATGTAGCTCTTTGTCATTATCTGTGGTGAGGATCCTTACTATAGAATCAGAACAATTATTAAAACTTTAGTTATCGTCCTTGGTACGAGCGGCCCTTAATGCCCTGCACACTTCATATTACTTGTTTCAAGTGCTTTTCAGAATAAGTGACAGTGATGCTCACTTTGGAATGACTTTTCCCCATTCATCTAGCAGAATCTTCAGAAAGGGGAATTTGGCAGTCATAAGGGGGATAATTAATGTGAAGGAGAATAATAAAGCATATTTACCAGAGAAAATCAAGCTAATGCAACTCCTCAAGCCTAATACAGAGACAGATAGGTCCTAATTATCAGTTAATCAGTTTAATTACACATAATTAGCCTTTTCTAATTATCCTACCATTTTGGTCTGCAGATACATCATCAGCATCCACGTCACAAAAGCCTTGTATTGTCAATTTACAACGAGCCAACACAAGACACACGGCTTTCCAAATGACTGTTGGCCAACAATCATTCATTAAGTCATTAACCTGATTAATGCATACAGCTCGTTATGATTACACAAAGATGAAATCAACTGATGACGCACGCTTGAGTTTTTTGATCAGAGCATATACACTTCATTTTCCGTGTGATCCTTTTTTTAATGCAATGGAGAAAGTAAAAAATATGCACTCGGAGGGAAATTTTACAGCTTAAAATTATAACTGCTTCTGCCTCCTACTGAGTAAACAGTATGCAATATTTAGCAGTTGTTCTGAAGGAGAAAGACACCTCTCTAATGATCTAATTCATTATTCACTGTGTGAGTTACAGATGGCGAGGGTGAGAGATTGCATCTATGTGCTAATGACGGCCTGTCAACATGATACCGCCTCTCTATACAGCTTCTTTAGGATGGGAATAAGACACTGAAGATGTTAATATATGCCTTAAATAAAAAATCCAACATGCACTACACAAGAAGACTGTGTCTGTTGCCTATGAGTCATCGTATACTTAAGTGTTGACGTTAGATTATACATACTTCATGTTTAATTGTCCATTAAGACAGCAATCAAGCATCAAAACCTTTGACTTTTTTATATTTTACAGATGTTGTATGACAGGCTGAGACAACTGGTGCACCTATATAGCATTATCAATATTTTGAGCAAAAAAATGTGCATTATCTATCAAATCAAAGCACAGCTCATACAGATGTCAATGTTAAACCAAGCAGCTCTGTGCTGGTCATTGCAGACCCATGTGACCAACTTGAACCTGTTGCAACTTGAGTCCAGTAATTAATTGTACTTTAGGCACAAGGAAAAGCAGATTATAACAGAAAAATGTGATATTTATTCACACACACACATACGCGCGCACACACACACACACATGTTGGGTTTACATGTTTTATGGGGACACTCCATAGGTGTAATGGTGTTTCTACTGTACAGACTGTATGTGGTATTGCCCCACACCTACCCTACACCTAAACCTACCCCTTACAGGAAACTGTGCGCATTTTTGGATTTTCAAAAAACTTAGCTCTGTATGTTTTAAAAGCTTGTTTCCTCATGGGGACCTACGAAATGTCCCCACAAGGTCAAAATCTACTGGTATTCTTATCTTTATTGGTCCCCATAAGGTGATGAATACCAGGTGCACACACACACACACACACACATATATATATATATATATATATATGATTTAAATTGTGTATGAATATATAAAGATATACAGTATAATAAAGATTTCTTATATATATATATATATATAAGAAATCTTTATTATACTATATATATACATATATGTGTGTGTGTAATTATTTATGTGTACATGTAAATAAACACATTACAGACGTATATTATGTAAACATTTTCTTTTTTTTCTGTGGATGCAGTTAATTGACTTGACAGCCCCATTTTATTTAGTAATGCTTTAATAACTACTACTAATAATAATTCCGTAATTTTATTTGTTATTTTATTATATTAGTTTGTGTGAATAAACTGCATTTCATGTATATTTTATGTGTTTGTGTACAGTATATACAGAATATACACTTTAATTAAATAACTAAAATACACACACACACACACACACACACATATATATATATATATATATATATATTTCCACACACTGTTTATATTACTACACCTACACATATTGTTAATTTATATTATTATATTATAGATACAGAATAAATATAATTAGTATATTCACTAATTATATTCATTATATTTTACAATTTTTAAAAATAGGAAAATAAGACATGAAACATGAAAATACAGAAGGAAATTAGAGGGGTAAAATAATAATAAAATGGACCACTAAGTGTTGGGCTTGTTGGGCATTTAATTTCAAAAGCTTGCTGATTGACAGGAGATGATCCATCCTCACAGTTTCCATTCTCTGAGGAAGATTTTGATTAAAACAACATTTAAAACATGTCTGAGACATGAGTGGCAGTGAGGTCAGCCCTTAATGTGGACTGATAGGTGGTTTGGGAATTCAAGGTTCAGCTTTGTGCAGTTAAATTATTCCACAGCACACATTCACACAAAGCCATAACGGTCCTCACTTTGTGAAAAGCTTCCTGTTCTGTTTATATTTTTATATAGTAATCTAATGCAATAAATGCAGTATCTGGTGTACAAACACTTGTTGGGTGCCTTGCACATCGAAGGTTTAATGTATTTCCTGAATAAATGTGCCCAGATTAGGGTGTTCTTGTCTGAAACATGACACATGCTATTTTTAGCATGCCCATCCTCTTCCAGGTTAAATGCTTTCACTGCTGCCGTGTTCTTGAACCTGCATAAGCATATAGAAAAGTGACACGGGCCACCAAAGCACCTTTACCTGTGCCTTAATCAGGACAGCAAGGCTGACCTCTAATAAGAGCAGGGACATGCCTAAAGATGTGTTTGTGGGATTTATTTCAAATATCGAGGTTGAGGTATTATGACTGATCATTTTATTTTCCCTTTAAGCCTAAACCCAAGAGAGCTTCTTGACTACAATGTGGTTTTTGACAGCTGACCTATAGTTCTCTGACACGAGTGCACTGAAATGTCACACCGTCGAGTGCTTGAAATAAATGACCTACTGTTATTATCATAGACCATGAACAATCTCACCGAACTTTTACGAGTGACGTCTTAACTGTGTGTGGGAGGCATAATTGCATGCTTAAAATTCTTATCTTATAATCTAGTTATATTTCGTTGAGCCCCAAAAGTGGTGATCGCTTTCAGCGAAGCACTTGGAT
Organism: Enteromius viviparus; assembly: GCA_032353835.1. NCBI lineage: Eukaryota > Metazoa > Chordata > Actinopteri > Cypriniformes > Cyprinidae > Enteromius > Enteromius viviparus. Next base: position 10,608 of record JAUCNO010025208.1, on the reverse strand, counting down.
AGGAAAGTTTGAAAAAGAATGAGCAAGTGGCTGCTAAATAATAATTAGATTTTTTTTTACATTCAGAAGAAAATGCAAGTGGTACTTGAATGAACTTGTTGCCATGAATTCGAAGTTGGCCTAATAATTCTTGCATGATTTTTAATGTCTCAGTGATATTCTTGTGTCTTTATCTTTTCTGATCCAACAAGCATCCAGTATTGATCCTTAAGCAAATGCATACGCATAAAATTCTAATCAAATATAATATAAAAAAATCATAGTTAAAAATATTTTTAAGTAAACTAATAAAAAAATCTGTAAATCTCTAAATAAATAATACTAATCAAAAAAGAATAATAAAATGAATTCTAATAAACTATGATAGAAAAACATTTTAATAGTATAATTTGTATATTCATATATGTAAATGAGACATTTAAAAAATATAATAAATATCTATTAATTAATATTAATAATACATTTTTATAAAATATGATAAACAATTTGCTAAATTTTTAGTTGAATTTTGAATTAAATAAAATAATAAGTATATTTATATATTTAACTATAAGTTATTTTAAAAATATGATAAATTTGTAAATAAATTAATAATAAATACATTTTAAAAGAATTTGCTTGGAAAAAATAAACATGAAATAAAATATTATTTATATATGTAAATATAATGATTATTATTTTTAAATAATAAAAAGAAAGTAAAAGGAATAAATTGTAATACAGCAAAGAAAGTACTTTAATTAATTAATTAATTTGTTTGTTTTACGAGTGTCGTCTGAACTGTGTGTGGGTTGCATAATTAAATGCTTAATATTCTTATCTTATAATCCCCAAAAGTCGTTTTGCTGCTAATAGAACACAATATTTCTTTATTTAGATGATTTTTATGATTTTAGTTTTGTTTTCAGGTGAATTGCATCAGATACTGACTCTGACAGTTCCTGTGTGACGAGTTCTCCTCAAGACTTGAGACTGGAGGTCAGAGAGCTTGTACCCTGGCCGTCTCCCCCAGGGTCGATCAGATGGAGGGCAGGCCTCTCTCGCCCGTCTTGCTGGCCGTACTGTTTCTGGCAACAGGTGCGAGCGATGATGAGCACTCACTGCACACGCATCAGGTCAGCACGGCTCAGTGTGGAGAATACAGCAATCAGGTCCTGGAGGACGGCATGTGTCGACTCATGGCCACTCTGCCCCAACTGGATGACCAGCGCTGCCCGGACATGTTCCGCTGTACGGATGAGGTGTCATACTGGCTTCACGAGAACGAGGAACGCAAGCAGCAGATTCTGGCCCTGCGGGAAACGGTGTCCGAACTTCAGGAGGAGCTTCGCAACCACCGCCATCGAGTCAAAGTCTTAGAACTACAGGTGTGTGGACTTACTTTGCTTCCATTCCAGGCCTCAAATACTACTACTTTAGAAACATATATATATATTATATATACGGGTAGTTGACAAGAGTTCTAGAGTTCATGATAGAAGTTTATTGTCAATGTATTTTACGTTTTTTTACGTCTTTGCTGTCACACCTTTGGAAACATTGATAAAATGTCAATTATCCGTTCCATTTTCACCTCATTTATTTATCTTTTTATGTCTTACTCTGCTATAAGACCTGAATATGCCATGTACTCTTGAGACTCTTAAGTTATATTTTACATAAAAGACATTTAAGTATAATCCTCAAGACTATAAGTAAAAAAAATAGCAGAAATGATTCAAATAAAAGTGTGGGAACCCTTGGTTCTTACTCAAATTTGTGGTCACTTTGATAATCTAAGTGTTTTGTAATGGGTGTTTGAGTTCCTTGTTAAAGTTAAACTTTTCTTCAGGAAAATCCTCCACATCCAGCACATTCTTCAGTTTAGGACAAATCAGCTCACTATACTGATTCGAATTCGACTTACAAGGACCGGTGGGATGAAGTGATTCAGTTGAATCAGTTGAATATCTGAAGCTGCTTATGAGAGAGAAGGCTGTTCAGCAGAATTGTTTGGACATTGGTTTAACCATGGTATTTTGGACATTTACCATTACAGTACCATCTAAATACATGTACTTGAATTTCAGTGCCATGGTATATTTCAAATTACTATTATCATCTCATGTTGTCAAGCATGGCGCCACAACACTGCTTTTCTGTAAGGGTGGTAGTACTAAAGTACTGTACCTTGGACTACTATGTAAATACCATGGTATATCATAATCACTAAATACAATACTGTATTACCATCTGATGCCATCGCTAGTGCTTTGTTGTGCAGTAAGCGTTACCTTCTAGCGCTTCTGTAAATTCCTTGTTGCATCGGCCAACTCAGCTTGAAGTTTTCAGCCTAAAGTCTCCTTGACCCGAGGTTAACGAGATTAACACCGGAGTCCTTACCGCTCTCCACGTGCCTTCATTAGTACACACCCTTAAGCTCTTCGTGCTGTTAAACGAGGGGATGATTCACACAGACAGATCCTGTCTGCCTCTCCCTCTCCTGGCCTTTTCCGCAAACGCACACTGCTGCCACTTGAGGTCTCATTGTGGAAAAGCGAACAGGAATTGTTCTTCTCGTCACATTTTTTGATTGGGAGTCGTGATGCTTGTCTGTTTGGCTTTTCACAGAGTGAAGAGAAGAACCGCAAAAATGCATCTATTGAGCAACGCTTGCATGAGCTGGAGGATCATTACGCCGAGGCCACGACCCTGTTGCACATTCAGGGCTCATTGATCTATGACCTCCAGGCCCAGATTCAGAACCTCTCCCTGCTGGTGGAAAAAGTGAGACGTAACCCGGGCTGCATGATCAACATAGTCCGCACCAGCCCAATGCTCAGTGCACAGGAAGCCCTGCATCCCGGTGAGCTTTATCTCAAAGCTGCATGATTATTTTTTCTTAACCAATCATTATGCAAAACTTGCCAGTTAATATCAGCTAGTTTAGAAGCCAGCTATCTTGCCAGCTTCCAATTCGTGTGTGTGTGTGTGTATGTGACAACACGAACAAGCTATGCAATATCGCATTCATAATCAGAATTCAATTTATGTGATTATGAATCCGATGTTGCATATTAGTGATCTACGGTGTATGAAAACATGAAGGAGATCACAGAACCGGATTTACTGACGAGATGCACATATCGAGATTGTGCAGCCCTAATTTTTTTGTTTGTTGATCACAAAGTACAATCACAAAGTGGTGCACTGTGATTGGTTGAGCGGATATATCGAGAAAGGAGACTGCCGTTTGTTGCGGTTTGGAAAGAAAAGGGAGAAACATGACAGAATATGTCAGATACCGCATTTTGCATAAAATTAAAAATAGATTTTTCAGTATACACTGATACTGATTTTGCCAGAAATTATTGTTGATTATTATTATTATTATTATTATTTAAGCAAACCATTGATCTCAATAACTACTGTCAAGGTGCAGAAAACCTATGAGAGACATTGTTCCGAATGCTCCATCTGCCATCAGTGATTCAACCATAATATTACGAAGCTACACTTTTTGTACTGAAATAAAACAAATATAATGACTTTATTCAAAGATTCGGCACCATAACATCTCCGTAGTGCCCTTTCGGACATCATCCGATGAACACACATTACTTTGCATCTTTCCATTGCTTCTGACAAAGAACTGCATATGTAATGAGAGTTTTCTGTATGTTGGCCAAAATGGCATTATGGACATGTTACAGTGCTGAATCTTTAAATAAAGTAGTTATTTTTGTTTTATTCTGTACTGAAAGTATTCTTGCAGCTTCATAGCACTACGGTTGAACCACTGATGGAAGATGCAGCACTCAAATGATGTCTTTTATACTTTTCTGCACCATGACAGTCATAATTGTTCGACACAAGTCTCACGGTTTTCTTCAAAAATATCTTAAAATGTGTTCCGAAGAAGCTTTTAAGAGTTTGGAACCACACAAAGGTAAGGGATAAATAACAAGATTTTAATTTGTAGTTGGAGTAACTCATAATGTATTTAGTGTTTTGAAGTTTATTGGTGTGCGAATGAGTAAATGATGGCTGAATATTCTTTTTTGTGTGTACTATTCCTTTTAAGGTTTTAGCTAGTTTCGAACTGTCACCAGTTATTGATCTAAACCTACAGAGGGTGACAAATCATAGCTAAGTTTATGACACTGCCAAACGCATGACCACTTCTTCATGTAAATTTTTTTAAATGAGAACTAAAATAGCTTACTCTGTGTACAATATATGTTTTTCCCATTGTTAATATAGTTGCATGTGTTTTTACTTCAGAGGTGCAGCATGTCAGAAACTGCCCCATCGATTGTGCCTCCATCTACTATAATGGAGTGCGTCGCTCTGGGATCTACACTGTGGTGCCCTCACTAGGGGCCATGCCTGTGGAAGTCTACTGCGATATGGAGACGGAGGGTAAGAAACACATGCAGTAATGACTGTCTGGAACTTGATAATAAAGATAGTCTGGGTGTTTTGGGTCAGCTAATGATCTGTAATAATTTGTGTAATATATATATATATATATATATATATATTTATATAATTTTTTTTCTTAGGCTCCTATATTTTTGTTTAGTTATTTCACTTTAATGAGAATGAAAAGAAGCTGTTCAATTTGATTGAAGTGAAATGACTGAAGCCACATAAGAGCCTGAGAAAATATATGTTGATTATATTGATAAATATAAATTGTATCGTTAAGTAAAAACATGCACACACACACATTTATTAATAAAATCCATCTATTTATATCTGCTTAAAAATGCGGTGTTAAAATAATTTGTTCAAATATATGTATTAAATTATTATTATTATTATTTATATATTTATTATAAATTATTTTTTTTTGACCACATCTTTTAATCAAATGTGTACAGAAATTGTTCAAAATATTACATATATATATGAATGAACTATAATTAATTTAAATGTTAATATTAAGTTTTTCTTTTAAGTGATATTTCTATTTAATTGAAGGTAATTAATTTAAATAATGAATTTGTTTGTGTGTGCGGGGGGGAATAGTGGAAATGTTGGCATGCTTATCGTTGTGACCTGTTGTCCTTTATGTCGAAATGCATTGCTGGAAATTTGTTGTGGATGAATCATTGGGTTATTTTTATATCATTTATAGGAAAATGTGGAGACTTTCAAAACTGTAGCAAAAAAACCTCTGATAATGAACGTCTAAATTACTCTTTTATGTCTAATAAGACTTCAGTTTTGTGCTGAAATAGCACCGTTGGGGCGCATGAGGAACCTTCCAAGGCTTAAAATAGGATGTGCAAATATCATTTTGATGACCTACAAAACACTTTCTTACCATAAGTATAATTGCAGTGGTCATAAGATGCAAACCAAATGACTTGGCGTATGCATTAAACTCATAAAAAGAGATTTGATTGTCGAATGCTTGAACGTATACTCTTTTTACATTTCCTTCCTAATAAAAACATGGTCGTAATTGGAGCCCGTGCATAATGTGTACGTCTCAGGTGGTGGCTGGACAGTGATCCAGCGTAGGCAAGATGGCTCTGTGAACTTTGACCGCAGCTGGAAGGAGTATAAAGAGGGATTTGGAGATCTCCACACCGAATACTGGCTGGGAAACGAACACATCCATGACCTGAGCAGTCAGGGAGACTACATGCTCCGTATCGACCTGGAGGACTGGAGCGGGAAACACAAACACGCTGTTTATCAGAGTTTCAGGTGAGGACATCCATCCCTGACTGACTGGAAAGACTTCAAATGGACGCACAATGTTTAATAGCGATTAAACATCTGGCCTTGTAATTGAAAACACTTTGAACTCTCGAGCTATCATTGTGTTTGTGAGGAACTTCAGCACTTTGTGTGTGTTTGCAGTGTGGAGGACGAGAACACTCAGTACCGTCTGCATGTGTCGGGCTTCAGCGGGACGGTGGAGGACTCCTTCAGCTGGTACCATGACAAACAGAGCTTCAGCACACCTGACACGGGCAACATCTGCGCCGAGATATCCCACGCTGGCTGGTGGTACAACCAGTGTTTCTACGCAAACCTCAATGGCATCTACTACAAGGTATGATGTGGCCTGTAGGTTTAAGGCCCAGAAGTGTTGAAATGTGAGCTGATACTGTCGTCTTTAAATAAGACACTGAAGCCCTGGTTTGAATATGTAGTAAAAAAATAAAAAGTATAACAATAAATTTAGCTGAATAAACAATCATTTAGTAATATTTAATAAAATAATAATAATAATTTAATATATAAATGTATATAAATTAATATACAAATATATAAATTTGACAATTTGTCTTGTCTTTTTTATTTAATGTAGTTACATTTAAGTTTTTGGCATTATTGTTTTAGCATCACAGATATACTGTTATAGTTCTATTAATATTTTGAATTTTGACTTTATTTTTATGTTTTCTGTTTTCATTTTAATTGTAGTTTTTTTCACTTTAAAAAAAAAGTCTAGTTTTCATAAATTTTTAATGTTTTGTTTTAGTCCTTTAAACAATGAGAAATGTTTTCTCGATAACAGTTCATAATTATTAATTACATTTATTTTAAGCACTAAAATTACATTTTTGAATGGGTTAAGGTTATTGGAAAAGTATTTTTGTTTTTGTATTTAAAAAAAAAAATGAACTACTTTTTTATGGCAAAAAAAAAATCAGTTTGACATCTTTATATTTTATTGTTTTTTTGTTTGTTTTTTATTTTAATGATCAGAACATCAAAACATGTCTACAAAAGTCCTCCCTATAATCATTTAATATACAGTATATTCATTTCTTGCTACTTGAACAACAAGCAAACAACATAATAAAATTTTGGCATATGGCAAATCTTTTGTCAGGACTGTTATATCAACTAGACATTTTACCCAAACAAAACAAATTTTAATTTAGAAAAACATACTGATCATGTGTTCAAGACTAACTCTGCATAAACCAATGCATAGACTTAGCTTAGCTCTGATTTTTAAGTGATTTATAGTGATCCTGTTGGACAGGGCGGGCGATACTCGTTGAAGGGGAAGAACCCTCTTGGTCCGGACGGTATCGTGTGGTACACCTGGAAAGATTCAGATTATTACTCTCTGAGGAAGGTCAGCATGATGATCCGACCCAGAACCTTCCGACAGCATCTGTCACCCTGAATCAGAAACAACTGATAAGCTTGGGCCCGTACCTCAACCAGCCAATCACAGTTCTCAGAGCCACAGCGTCGCAGGATGGATGGATTCTTCCATGATGCTGTGAGAACTGAGTGTTTTCATGGAGGCTGTGAAACTGCAGTTTTTTAGGTTTATACCAAAGACTAGAGAAGGACTACTTCTGAGACCGTAAAAAAATCTTGAAAATCAGTGTCTGCCATTCAGTGTATGTTACAAATGTATGTTACATGCCTATTTTTCTATAACCATGGTTTTAAGATTTAAATATTTTGTTGACTTACTTTATAAATGTGTATTTAATTTAATATATATCAAGTAACATTAAAAATGTTGGGGTTTTACTGTTTTTTCAGTGTTTTTACCACATTTTTGATTCTGGGATCATTAAGTTGTATTGCTGTCTCTGGAGGAACAGATGGCTCTGATATCATCACAAATATCTTAATTTGTGTTCTGAAGATGAGGAACAACATTAATGACCGAATTTTCATCTTAGGGTGAACTAAGCCTTTAAAGGGGTCATACAAAGGCAATTTTTCACAAGCTTAAATGATTCTTTAGGACCTTAATGGAAAGTTTGTAATATAGATTTCTGTAAAATTTCTCAAAGATAGAGTAAAAAACGCTCATTTTCCCTTGTCAAAAACAGCTTTTTAGAAATCACTGTGTTCTGTGTCCTTCCCCTTTAAATCTTCACGAGCTCCGCTGACCCCGCCCCTCTTTTTCAAGGCGCTCTCAGAGGATCTTTTTTTTAGCCGTATGCATAGTGAAACTTGCTAATTAGCTATCTCTTAGCAGTCATGCTTGTCTCTGCGTCTCGGTCTGTGTGACACGCTGCTGTCAATCAAATATTCTGGGAGTGGCCTCTGTCGGTGTGACGCCACACAGAGATGCATTTGAGAAAGGCTTGATTTCAGAAGGAGCAACTTATTCTTCTTTTAGTTTATTAAAAATACTTGTGGATCTTTATCGCTGTAGGGTGGTTGTGTACACACACTCCCAACACACATTTCAGTCCAAACAGCTTGAAAAAGTGCATGTACCGTCGTATGACCCCTTTAGGGTTGTTGCGCTGCGTAATATTTCTGTGGAAACTAGCCTATTTTTTTCATGATTCTTTTAAAAATGGAAATTAGAAATAAAAAAGAAAAATAATTTTTTGACAATATACAGTATATACAGTATATATATATATTTTAAGCCTTTTATAAGGAATTTATTTAAAAGTATAACGGACCCCAAACTTTTTAATGGTACTATAATTTTATTAAATAGAAATTTGTAAATATAAAAATATTTATTTGAAATGTTGCATAATTGTATGTAGAAACTCTTACATTACCACAAAACTTTTATAGAAAAAAAAGACTTCATTAGTGATGTTTCATGAAGGTTAAATAAGTGGTTAACTGGTAAAAAGTAAAAGGGTATTTCGGGTAAAAAGCCTCTAATTAAAGGGGCTGCAAGCCTCACAAAAAGCCAAAACATGAAGCCAAATACACTGTAGCACAATAAAATTGTTTTCTCTTTTGAAATATGCCTGGAATAATGTTGTAGGTTCATGATGTACTGTACTGAAAGCAAAAAATACATAGTTTATGAAATGCCAAAAGTCAGTCAAATAAACAGGAAATGCTACAACCTTTGTTGACTGGTTTGTTGTATTTCTGCACATTATCACATTTACCTGATATGCATACAAAACTCTTAATGTGTGAAGCACATTCAGACATAATATACATTTTTGAAACGGCCTCATTCATATGCACCATAAACACAGCTGACTCACCGGGCTGCGTTTCCAAACTTTTGAGAGCCGATCTCACTGTTAATAAAACGGCCTTCTTACATAAGCAGAGTCACCATCCAAGTAGGCAGCTTGCTAGGTTTCGAGACACAGCCTCCATCTCAAGTTTCTTATTCACACTCCATTTTCAGACACTCGCACAGAGAAACATGAACTGCATAGCATACAAATCAGTATTTATTAAATCATAATCTCAATTTTTTGTCAATCTGTGTGCAAAAGACTTGCGAACACTGCTATACATAAAAAAATATATGAACAACATGCATCAGATGGAGTATAATTTCATATTTCCAGGATAAGAAACTCTGAATAATTGCACTGAGGTGGAAGCGTCAAGCGGAGCATGATCTCTGTTTGTAATTTGGCTTTGGGGAAAGAGAAAAACAACATCAGAATGTCTTATGGGGAAAAAGGACCAGCCCCCCTGTTATCATCTCAAGAAGCCTCCAAATAAAATGATGACCGTGACCAAACACAAACAGGATGATGCATCTGAAAGGCCACAGTAAAGTGCAGTGAATAAAAAGCATGTTTTTCTACAAAAGTGAGGGTCTCTACAAAACAAGGCACAATCAAACTTGGCCTCTTATGTGCCTCAGAATAGGTTTAGCTCACTTGTATAAAAGTATGTAAAGTTACGTCTCTGCATCTATCATAAATCAAAATTCAGAAGCTCATAATAGCACTTGGAACATCTAAATCTACAACTAAATAATTATAATAATTAAAGCCCCATAATCTGATATTTTTTAGTCACAATCTGTAGCTGCTTTTTAAAAACACTTGAGCTTGGCTTTCTTTGGCCTGAGATCAACAGGATATTTTTATGGCACTGACATCATGACACAAATAACATGAATAGAAACACAGAACGAGAATAATCATGTTAAGAGGAACAGAGAGAATGAGTGAGGCAGCTCCGCCGTTACATGGTAGTAAACTGACTGTGAGCCTGTCGTAGTTTCTCTGCAATCTGCCAAGACATAAAAAAAACAATATAATGCTTTAACATCTCCCAACATTATGGTATGTTCTTTAGCTTTTGCGTTTGTTTTCATATTTTACCATCTCATAGAATTTGACTTGCTGCTCTAGGTACTGCTGCATCACCCGGTTGTAGTCATAGATACGGTTGCTATGGAAGTGGTTCATCTCCGCTGCAAATACAATGTGTCAAATTAATCACTTAAAAATAAACATCCTGTAAATTTCAAACTTTTAAGCAGAAAAACTAAAATAAATATACCGAGAGATACATATTACAAAAAAAGACATAAAAAAACTGAAAAAGAAATAAAAATAAACTTTTGTTTTATATATATATATTAATATTTTCATTTAGCAAGGACACAATAAAAGACACTTATAAGGTTGTTTTTCTGTTTTGAACTTTCTATTTATTCGAGAATACTGAAAAATAAATATTTATCATGATTTTCACAAAAATATTTAGCAACAAAGCTGTTTTTAGCATTAATTATAATTAGGGCTGTCAAAAATAACGCGTTACCAGCGGTAATTAATTTTTGTCGTTAATTACGTTAATTTTTTTTACGCATTTTACGCATGCGCGGTGTGACGAATTATTTGTCAGGAAAGTGGGACAACAATTACCTCGGAGTAACTGCATATTGCATCA